>JBCNYH010000003.1:20134991-20146865 GCA_039654325.1 Tandanus tandanus
TGGCTTTTTTGTGGTTCTCTCTATGTAGGTGTGTGTGCACGCAGCGCGAAGAAACTCTCCTCTGTAACCATAACACTGTTATGAGCATACGAAACAACTTCTCTCTCTCTCTCTCTCTCTCTCTCTCTCTCTCTCTCTCTCTCTCTCTCTCTCTCTATCCGTGTTATTGCTGAGGTACACATGCTACTTCTGAGATACCAGTGATCCTGATCCTTCTGCTCTCTGAATCCTGTGACCCATCCTGATGTGCTACTACTGGCTTGAGTTTTTATCCTAGAAGCCCCTCACTCCTGCTGACGTTGATCCATTTGGACTTAAATATTGACTCAAACTATAAAGATGACTTTTCACTGCTGGTGATAAAAAATCTCTTTTATTCATATGATTTAGGACTACAGTTACCATTACAGTTTTAAGATGAAGAAGAAGAAGAAATGTTAGAATTCTTTACCAAATTTCTTTTTACTATGTAAAGCTGCTTTGGGACAATGTCAATTGTAAAAAGTGCCATACAAATAAAACTGAGTTGAATTCAATTGAATTGAACTCAAATTTTTCTGACTGTTGACTTGTGTACTTTCACATCAACAGTTGTAAGAGTTACAGACCTGCAGGCACTGTGATCAAATGTTGGGGTTCTTGAAGAGGTTTTATTTATTTATTTACATTTAATTGCCTGTGAATGAATAAATGAATGAATGAATGAATGAATGAATGAATGAATGAATGAATGAATGAATGAATGCCTGCTCTTTGCTGAATTTGCCAGAATGGCCAGTCCTGGAGATATTGCCAGTCAAATGAATTCTGTGCCACTTGTAGATTATTTTTTTCTCATGGTGAAATTATTCATCTAAAAAAAATGAGAGATCTTTTAAGTTTCTCTCCAGACTCACAGGCATCCACTTCCATTATTCTCAAGGTCATGAGGAATCATCATGTCTTTAAATCTTGACATGATGATGACAATGCACACCTCATTAAAGAGAACACCAAACCCTAGATGTGTTTAAATAAGACAGCTTCCACCTGCAGGAGGTTCTAATAACTGGCACCTAATCTGGAAAACCTGATTCTAATTTTATGGATTTGAAGGTTAATCTCCTGCTTTCTGTTTATATAAACTTTAAAAATTGTTACAGAATGTGAATTTTATGCAGTTTATTGGCCTATACCATCTTAAGGCACAGTATTAAAGAGGGAAAGATGTTTGTTCGTTCAAATATATATGTTTAGGTTGCATGGTGGTGTACTGCTTGGCATGTCCAACTGGCTGTTACAAATTGGTACCTAGGTGTGGATGTGTGAATGGTTCTATGCATGTACACCCTAGTAGTAGGATTAAACGGTTCAGCAAATGACTAAGTGAGGATCTATATATATATTTTCTATTATTTTATAAGATTTATATTTTATTATATTATATTTAATATTTTATATTATCTATCTATCTATATATGTATATATATATATGTCTGTATATGTATATATGTTATATAGTATATATACTATATAACAATTTTATGAGATGAACTTACCTTTTTAACAATACTAAATGTCTACAAATTTAAACTATTCAAATAATAAAAATGTCCCCCTTGTCTCCATATATCTACAACTATATGAGAGATAACAGTCATGGGCCAACATTCCATCAGTATTACTATCCTCTCTGAAAGGTCTGTGCCTGGTGTTCCCATCACATTGATGGTATGTTTTTGAACTGGACTCAGGTACCCAGTTTAAAGAAAATTTGTCACGGAATTCAAAAATTCTGTTAATTCAATTTATAAATTGAATTTAAAGGACACTTAGATTGTTTTTCTAAGACTTTCGTTCCTGAATGCATCCACGTCATTAATATTTTCAATTAAATAAGAGTATTTGCCTACTAGGTCAAATCGAAAGACACACACCAGAGTCTATTACCATGTATGGAAGGGGCCCTGCATGTGCATGGAAAGTCCGTGTAGGTACTTTGCTCTGGTAAGTGCGTGCTGTGGTCGACTAAAGCATGGTTGGATGTATTCAGTTTTGTGCAAGGTTAAGGCATCCCATTTTCTTTTAAATTGTTCCACAGATATCAGCTTTCTCCATCTGAGCATGCTGCTGTACACATAACTAAGAATATTCTCTTTTTAGCACTGTTATCTGTTCAGGTGATTGATGCTCCGTATCCCATTTGCAGACATGTTTTTTGTACTTCTAGTTTTGTTGTTTTTTTCATTGTGTCCCTGGGTGAGTGGTCATGTGTAATGTTCGAAAGTGTACAGTATTAGTTGTCATGGCGTTCTTCCTACAGCTATTTTGCGTTCTGTTTTGTTGGTTGGAAATGTAACCCTTTATCACTTAAATCATTGATGGCTCCTTGAACAGCTGTATGCATGGATGGGGTTCTGCATCTTCCAAATGAATTACCACGGGGGGAAAAAAACGCAGCACATTTCTGTATAGTACAGTAAAGGTCATATCTTCTTTATTGGTGTAAATGCTACTAACAACACTTTGTTACACATAGTCATGAACGTAAAAAATAATAAAGGTATACAAGTGTATAAAAGTACAAAAGTATAAAAATAAAGTCATGGAGTACTTGCCAAAAATGCTTCAAAATGGACTTTATATAAAATGTATTGTTAATATGTAAGTCTTCAGTGCTAATGTGTTCAAGCAAACGACAAACATTTATGCATCATATTTAAAGAACAGCTATATAAAATGTTAGAACTTATAAAATACTACAACAGTATAATATCATGTCTACAAAATGGGTGTACAATAAGTAAGCAGTACTTTTTTTTATTTTATTTTATTTATTTTTTTTTAAACACAGACCTAAATTTTGGGGTAATTAAAAGTTTTTAAGGTGTGATTTTGTAATGTAAATATAAGTGATAAACTTTTATCTTATATGATATACTAAAACTTAAAATCTTAACATGGTTAACATCATATTATTCAAGCTTTAATTCTGGACAGTAGTTTTTTTTCTGAAGAACATATATGGTATCTAGAGCTTAAGTATTAATTTCTATTTTAAAGCAACCAAAAAGGTTCCAAGGTGTACTGTACTTCAAAACTCACCATAAAGTTTAAAACATTTTAAAATGATACTTAAAAAAGGAACTTATAAGAAAAGAGCACAAAAAATGCAACTTGTTATGATGGGAGTTCCCAAAACAACAGAAACAGCAGTATTGAAACTTAGGTACTTTTGAGTTCAAAATCAGTCCTCATCTTTCATGAAGGCACTTGTACAATACAGTTCCACTGAAGGTCTTTGTGAAGCAAAAATATTAGCTAGAAATGTAAACATATAAGAAGAGTACCCTGTGTGTTATTTGTAGTTATGGTAGTTTGTCTTTTTCTTTGCGATGCCCATGTTTCATGTTCTTTTTACGCTTAGTATATTACTGGTAATAAATGTAAAAAAAAAATCTAAAATATCTGATAAACTGCTTATATAGCAATTTTACATTTGACTTTGCTTTTCAATGCTAAACAAAAAAAATCCCATAGATTTATGAAAATCTGTTATAATTTTAAAATAGAGTTAGTCCAGAACCTGTTATAATTTTTTGTAGAAAAACAGGTTTGAAAATATTTATATGGGCTCACAGCTTAGCTTTTGCACTGATGCACTCATTTCAAGTATTTCTTTGAGTAAAAAGACCTATAGTACAAAGAATGCATTACAAATTTTGTAAAAGGTCACACAGTCCACAGTCACTACACAAAAAAACAACAATAACAAATATTAAAAAAAATCAGCAACCTTTCCCTTTTTGGGAAAAGTCGAAACTGTTAGGAATCAAGATATGACTTGAAATTAAGACTACGTCAGTGTGTTTTGATCTTTGGCATGACACACTGAATTCGTTTTTTCTTTTTTTCATGCTTAAATACCTCACGCTCTTAAGTAAGCCACTCTCTTAGTAAACAACACTGACATTTTGGCAAATAATCAATGTTTAATTTCTTTGAGAAGCAATAAAAGTTTAAGAGAAATTAAATCTTCCATCTTTCTTCCAGAAACAGGACAAACAAACAAAAAACAACTATACTGTCAAAAAAACAAAACAGTACAGTCCGTGAAGAAGGGACTTTTAGGTAATTACAGAACAAGACACGGGATTTCAGTATACATATTTTGTATAACTAGAACTTGGATATAGTGTAATCTTTGCCAGAATGTCAGCTTTGTCTATCAAGATTAGCTCTTTAAACCTGCCCATCAGCATTCATCAAGGTAGAAAAGGCATCACTAAGACATTATTAACAAGATCCCTGAAAAATCAAGTACTTTTGTGTAAAATGTTATGAGTTTGAGGGTGAACGGTGACCAGTTAGTAAAACAGCCTCTTGTCCTACCTTTAGTAGGCCCTTTAAAACCATACATGAGAAATGCTGGCTCGAAGCAACAGCATCACCTGCTGGACAAAATCTTAGATCTCTAAAGAGACAAAAACAATAAAGCCTCACAAGTTCCCCTGTGCCTTGTGAAGCCATTTGGTGCTCTGCTGCTGTAGGTATTACACCAGTGTGACTTTGGCCTGAGTGGAATGAACGAATCTTTGGCTGTTATTCACAGGCAAAGTAGTCCTTCAGAGGAGCAAAGAGATGTCGGATGACTGGCACGCTCCATGAGCGACCCAGTAGTTTCTGTCTCGCACCACGTCCCATGTTGGACACGTCTGTGTAGTGGACAGGGAACCCAAAAATCCTAAAAGAGAAAAGAAGGTCATTGTAAATGACAATATTTTTTCAGCTAAATGTATTATCTTAATAATTAGACATCATAAACTTTTCAACTCATTTTTATTGTTAAGTGTGGAGATAGCATATTTGTGGAATTTTGTATAATTAAGTGTGTGTATAGCAAATAAATTATAATTGTTGTAACTTTAATAGCTGAAACCCAAATTTTCCTGATACTGGATTTACTCATTAATATTCATAATTAAGATGCTATTCTCTGGGTGAAAATTCTTCAAGCAATGAACTGTTAAACATAGAAATATAATCATGGGTCATTGTGACAAATTCTGCCACGTCATCTCCTCACACACTGGACTCGCACTACACTTCCCAGCATGCAGTTCACCGCTTACAGTCACCGGACTACTGACTTATGCATGACAAGATCACATTACACCTGAGGTCACTTATACCTGGTTAACGGGACACTATCAAAAAACTCAGTCTCATCATGCTCTTTATGAAGTATTGCTCTGTGTCTTTATTTCAAGTCCTTACCAAGTCGTTTTTGATTGTTCGCCATTTTAGTGTATGCCCTGTTTTGTTGACACATTACAGATTACCTGCCTTGCCTCTGCAACTATTTTCACGTGTATGATTTCTGCCTGCTTCTCTGACTCTGTGTTTGGATTATCTATGCTGTGATGCCCATCTGATCATTTGACCTCTGCCTGTTCAGTGTTTATGAGCTTGGACTGTGTTTTGTATTCAACTGCTTGGTATACTTCATTCAAGCTTTTAATCGCCATACTTCATCCACTGAACTCTTTGCCATGCAGAGATGCGACAGAATACTTCACTACAGACAGGTTGCAGCAGAGGGACACATGAAGAATGGCTTCAAAAGCTCACCACGACCACCCCAACTCTAGCCAGCACCCGTTACACCTGTGCCGCAGCACGTGCTTACACTCCCACCTTTAGCACAGCCAAAAAAATACAAAGGCGATGCAGCAACCTGCAGAGGTTTTTTACTTTTACTTTTTTGTTCTCTACGTTTATTCATTCTCAAACACCATGGATCATGGCAAGATTACACGCTTAATTCCATTCATCTTCGGCAAGGACACATCTCTGGGCTACAGCTGTGTGGAAACAATAAAATGTGGGCCCATAAGAGCTTTGTCTCCCGTTCCCACTTGTCTTTAATCATGTACCTGACAATGATGAAACTGGCAAAAGACTCCTCACTTTCCACCAAGGCTCTCTTGCAGTGGCTGAATACACCCTACAAGTCCACACCAACGCAGCAGCTTATGGCTGGAATGAACCCATTCTGAAGGCAGCCTTCTGTGGAGGTCTGAACTGGGAAATGTCAAGGCCTGCTAAGATGCACAACTGTCTCGGCACTCACTTACACGCTATCAAGCAGGGTGGTATGCTGAGACAAGGTAAGCTGATTCTAAGGTTACGGAGTGCCACTACAACCCAAACCCATGCAACAGGGGCACACCCAACTTGCCTAGACAGAGAGTGATGTAATGAAGATAATTTATGCTACTACTGTGGAGACCCCGACCATGCTGTATGCCAGTGTCCACCAAGCTTTTACACATGCCTCATGAATTTGGCACACACATCTCCAGCCTCAGGTCATTCCAGCATCACGACCCCCCTCCTAATCCAAGAGTTCCACCAAAGACACTTGGAAAAGGCAGGCCTGGGTGGTATTTCTCATCATGCACGTTGTGAAATATTACTCTGTGTCTTTATTACCAAGCCTTCGTTTATAATTTGTCCTTTCAGTTTGTGACCTTTTTTGTTAGGTAGTTTACCAATTTTACCTGCCTTGCCTGTGCCATTGCCATAACGTGTATGAATTTTGGCTGTCTCTTTGACTCTGCTCTTGGATTATCTCTGTTGTGTTGTGCGTCTAATCGAATGACCTCTGCCTGTTCACCGTTTATTTGCTCATCCTTCTTGGGTATGTAACATAATTTTTATCTAAAAAATTGCTCACCGCTCAAGCTCTGTGCACCATAGTATGTCCTCTTTGCCATTCATTATTACAGGGAAATGCTGGTCTTTACCCTGCTTGATGGAGTTGGAGCGGGTTGTGATGGTACGCACCTTTCCAAACTTGAGACACAAGGCGATACAAGTGTTACTTCACAAGGCAAAAAGTTAATAAAAGCACACTTCAAGGTACTAGTTACTAGGCTGGTGAATAATCTCATGAGTAATAACAAAAGCCAGTGAGGGTCTCTGTAGATGCTAGCTGTTTGTGCATATCTTCAATATGTTCAGTAAAAAAAATTCTGAAAGTGGAAAGTTACCTTCGCAACACGGCCATGCTCCAGGCAGTCCTGTAGCTCTAGCTTATCCATGCCAGAGGCACAGAGAGGCCTACAACAGAGGAGTTTCTTACAGTAAGCTTCACAGTACTGTCATGTATACTCTTTAACTACTCTGCTCTGGACAAAATAACTCAGTGAACTGTCTTGACGCATATGTTTTGACTGTCTTGACTAATATGACGCATTTGAATTTTGGCAATTCACAGCACAGAAATAATATTAGGCATTTACACTTCCAGTGTACCCTGTATTCGTGTATCCTCGCTCCTCGCTCATCAAACGACAAATAAGGCTTCGGGGATGTATGTATATTATATATGCCTATATATTATATGCATAGACATTCCATAATATATTATTCCATCTATATGATTATATTTTATGTCTATGTATAAATAGACTGTGTCAGTGTATAAATAGACCACCCCTTACATAACGTAGGCCGATTTTACGCAGCAGATCAGCTGACATCATCAGTAGAGGATGTTGCGTTGTGTGCACTCATTTCCCGTGCCGCTTTATCCTACTATTAGGGTCATGGGGAGGCTGGAACGTGTCACAAAAAACTGTAGGGGAACAACCTGAACACCATGCCAGACCATCACAGGGCAACACACACACACAACCATTCATACTCACACCTAGGGGCAATTTGACACTGCCAACTAGCCTGGACTGTGGGGAAAAAATCCTCGCAAGCACGGGGAGAACATGCAAACACATACTGATGCCTGAGCCTGGGACTCGAACCCAGGCCCTTCTTGCTGTGAGGCGGATGTGCTAACCGGTACGGATTTTGAATACACGGGGGCTGCATGTATGCTACATGGTTCCATGTTTGATATAACTAAAGTCAAACCAGACTTAAACCAGACATACTCTCCTAGATAAACAGGTAACTTAGCAGATCACACAGCTTGAAATTATGAGTACAGCCCTCAAAAATACCCCTGCATGCAGGCAAGTGGAAGATTGTTTTCAGAATGGTGTGAAAGAAAATGTGCATAAACCCCTTATCCATCCAGAGCACAACCTCTTAGCCTCTATAGTCAGAGCACAAGGAACAGACAGTTTACTTCTCAGTTTTCACACAGAAAGTGGCCTGTGCTTAAGCTTAGTACAGACAGACAAACTACAAGTGTGCGTTTTTGGCATTTTTTATCTGACACTTGTCACCCGAGTTCAAACATGTTACTCTCTACCCAAACCAGCATTCAACCAACAGTTAAATTCCCAATTGCCCCAAGGTGTAAGTGTGAGTGAAAATGTGTGTGTTGGCCCTGCAATGATCTAGTGAACTGTGAAGGGTGAACCCCGCCTTTGCCCAGTGTCGGTTGAGATAGGCCATAACAATAATACTGATGCTGAAAAATATCAATAAATCCATCCGTTTACAAATTTTTCAGGTGAGAATGTGCCCACGTCAGCCGTGTGCCCAGCACTATAGTAACTGCAAACTTGAAGGTCACAGACCAGCTGTGCTATTTGCCCTGCGGGGCCTCATAAAGGAGCTCCACTGACTACTGACACGTTAGTCCATTCAGTAAGAGAGTCACTGTTCACGTATACTTGGGTGCAGGTCAAAAGGTCCCTACTGAAATGCCAACTTGCTATGGTACTTCCTGTGTGGCATGTGTCACTTGTAGACATTTGTGAAGTGGCGGTGTAGAGTCTATCTTTGCCAGAATTTACAGACTGAATATGGCTTTATTGTAACTCATGTGCTCTGTGGTCAATCTGAATGATTCTAACTCTCAGTACAGTGATTCTTACTCCTACAATATCATCGCCCTGAGTCATTCTCATCCTCAAAAAGAAGTCACATTAATTCTTGAGTCATTCCGTCTCAATAAACTATAATAATTGGCCTCCATTACTACTGAAGAAGAGTATACTGACTTATTCTGCTGGTCTGGAATTAAAATACTCAGTAGAAGGAGGTACAAATGAGTGAAACCACCCACGAGGCCTCCAATATAAGTGTAGAGTCATTGTCATAATATGTTTGCTCTAGTTAAAAATCCAATATTTAACCCATTTTTTGCTTCTGACACTACTGGAGCAATAAAGTATGATTCCTAATCCAGTGATGTAAGATGACAGATAGTGACAGACATGTGTCTCTCCAGCTCCACTGAAAGGAGACCGAAAAACCATATCTGTGGTGCATATTTACAGGTTATATTAAGTTACTGACCAAGTTTGGCTGAATTCCCCTGAACAGTTTGAAAGGAGTTGCGGATAGAAGGGTTAACACTCACTTTTTGTGAAAAATGTAAATTTTTTAAAAACTAAATATATGGTGCACATTGTGTGTGCATAATGTGCACATTACATCACAGTTACTGACAAAGTTTGGTTGAATTCCACAGAACCATTCAGGAGGACAGAAGAAAAGTGTGACAGTGATGGATGAATGGCGCTGACGGATGAATGACTCTGACGACGTCAAAAGGTGTGGGACACCTCAGTTTTTCAGGAAGCTGCTTCCCCACCTTCTCCTGAAACACTGATTTTGAGTGCGCATGCTGGAAGGCCTGTTTGGCTTCCTCTTCCCATTTATGGTCTTCCCTTTCTCAGTGCCTGCTCTGCTCTAACTGGTTGCCTGAAGATTTCACACTCAGGCAGTGTGGATGATGATACCACTGTGCATGGGTTTGGTAAAGGCCAGCGAATCAGAAGGCACAGCATGCCGTGACACACCAGTGTAACCAAAAATAAATAAATAAATATTGGCCCATGAAACCTTGGTCCATTTACCATCACAGTCCATTCACCATCAACCATTCACACTCACACCTAGAGGTAATTTGGAACAGCTAATTAGCCTAATGTGCATGTCTTTGGACGGTTGGAGGAAACCAGAGTACCCGGGGGAAACCCACGCAATCACAAAGAGAACATGCATACTAAACACAGAAATGTCCTCGCCAAGCTCCGAACTCGAACTCAGGACCTTCTTGCAGTAAAGCAGACGTTAACCACTACGCCACTGTGCCACCTCAGAGAATTAACAGAATAGTCTGTCTTTCAGTTAGATGAGATTTTTAACCAGGCTGGATCCAAATCTAAAATTCGGTACATCATCAGTAACTGAAAATATGTTCGAAACATGCGTCCATATATAGTAAAGAAGGGAACTGTGGGATGCTGAATTTCATATTAGGATGAATTTAATAAACTCACACCCACCATTTGATGAAAGAGGTCTAGATAAATTAAAGTGATTTTTTTTTACAAGTGCATCCCTAATATATTAAAAATGTATATTAAATGTTCATGCATATTTTACCTATTCATTCCTGGCAGGTTACCCCAGAAATACCGTGCTCTGTGAGCAGCTGACACTTCAATAGCATCAATCATCACTGGATTACACTGGATTAAAAAATACAAGCAAGCAAATACACATTAACATGTTAAATACAAAAATTACTATTCACTTCAGAAGTCATAGCTTACCATACTGAAATAGGACAAACTCAGAGGACGATTAAAAATTACCACAGCAATAATGAGAATCCTAGCAATTATTTATCAATCAAACATTAATCTCGGCAGCTCTGTTAGACTGTAAGAAGACAGCAATCATTTGAGAGAAACATTTGATAAAAACAAACACCTCAAGGAAGCGGGAAATGTCCCGTTTATCATTGACGCCCATTGCAACCACATTTTCAAACATCCAGAAGAACGGTCGGTCCTCTCCCTCTTTTGGTTTTGCTTCGCTTAGCAGGCGATAGAACTCAAAGAACAGACGGCCAGTCCCTTCTGCAAACAGGACACATACAGCACAGTGCAGCAGCTTGACAGTAATCTCATTCATTCATTCATTCATTCATTCATTCATTCATTCCGAACCGCTTAATCCTACTATTGCGGCAGGGAGGCTGGAGCCTATCTCATCAACAGCTCAACAGTCCATTGCTGGGCCAACACACATAACCACCCACACTCACACCTAGGGGTAATTTGGAACAGCCAATTAGTCTAATGTGCATGTCTTTAGACTGTGGGAGGAAACTGGAGTACTTGGAGGAAACCCTCACAAGCAAGTGGAGAACACAAAACTCCACACAAAAATGCCCTCGCTGAGTCCAGGACACGAACTCAGGACCCTCTCGCTGTGAGGCGGATGTGCTAAACATCATGCCACCGTGCCTCTATAATAAATTATTTTTAGGTTTTTTTTTTATAGATAGACAAATAGATAGATTGATGGATGCCCAGACAGACAGACAGACAGACAGACAGACAGACAGATATGATGTTTATGTCTTTCTTGAGTACACTGTACAGATCTTTACATGGGCGTCCACCAGGCACCAATTCTAAGCCTCTCCGAGTTTATACAACATTCACTATGTGAGGATGAAAACACACTACAGATAGATATATAGATAAATAGATAGACAGACAGACACACAAACAGACAGATGGATGGCTCACCATAAAGGCCTTTCCTGGCTGGATTAACAATTGAGAGATCATTACATGGACTTCCACCAATCACCAGGTCGAATGGTCCCCACTCTGCAATCTGTGGAACAAACCAATAACCCATAGTGTTAGTCAGCACATTACACCTCCACCTCTCTTCTACACCTCCACCTCTCTTCTACACCTCTACCTCTCTTCTACACCTCTACCTCTCTTCTACATCTCCACCTCTCTTCTACACCTCCACCTCTCTTCTACACCTCTACCTCTCTTCTACACCTCCACCTCTCTTCTACACCTCTACCTCTCTTCTACACCTCCACCTCTCTTCTACACCTCTACCTCTCTTCTACACCTCCACCTCTCTTCTACACCTCTA
>JBCNYH010000003.1:20166709-20186858 GCA_039654325.1 Tandanus tandanus
GGGGGGAGTGCAATGTAGGGGGTGGGGGATTGGCTTGCTGGGAGACAGGGTGAAGATGGTGGAGGTGGGGCCTCAGCTGCTATTATACAGCCTAATCCCACTTGCCCTAAGGGGAATGAGCCTGTCTGAAGGTGTTCCACATCCTCCATAGCTCATCACAGGGTGGATGGGCAGGGTTTCCCAGGATGGACTTGATTTTATCTTTCATGCTCTCCTCCGCCACTCCTGCTAGGCTGTCTTGTTTAGGCTCAACTAAAAATCTGACCTCCTTCACTAGCTTGTTCTATCTGTCTGCCTCCACAGCACACTAACACGAAGAACAGTGAGCTGACTACCACAGAACATCTGGTAGGACATCTGCAGTAGTTTGCTTTAGGACCTGAGCCTCCTAAGTACCGTTTGTAGTAATATTTTTAATTTGAAAATTCGAATTCTCTCCCGGCGGCACGGTGGCGTAGTGGTTTGCACGTCCGCCTCACAACAAGAAGGCCTGGGTTCGATTTCCGGGCCCGGGGCGTTTCTTTGTGGAGATGCATGTTCTCCCCGTGCTTGCGTGGGTTTCCTCCAGGTACTCCAGTTTCCTCCCACAGTCCAAAAACATGCGTAGTAGGCTAATTGGCTGTTCCAAATAGCCCCTAGGTGTGAGAGTGTGTATGAATGGTTGTGTGAGTGTTGGTCCTGTGATGGCCGGACGAGCCGTCCAGGGTGTACCCCGCCCTCTCCCGGAGTCAGCTGACACGGGCGCCAGCCTCCACGCAACCCTAATTAGGATTAAGCGGCTTAAAAAATGACTGAATGAATGAATTATCTCCCCCGATGTCAGCTCTCTCACAAAGAGCATGTAAGAAAATGTCTTGACAAGTAATCAAGTGAGCCTCGTGTCATATTTCTGGCCTGAATCATGCGCAGTAATTATGCTAAACAACCATCAGAACGTATAAGGTAATCCGTAACACAGAGAAAGCCTGTAGTATGTGAATGTGTGCAATCTCATTTTTCAGCTATGAATCACCTGTTAAGAGCATTAAATAAACACATCATTTTGTTCTTCGAGTTTCTTTCTTCATATTAATCATGATTTATACAGCTATTGGAGCAACTTAGGAGAAACTCCCCAATGTGTGCGTGGAAAAAATGTGCTGCATGACTATGAACTTTAAGATGTACAGATTAGCCTGAGGACTTTATCAGCTCTGTGCTGTTCATGTAAGGATTCATTTAAAGGAAGTGTAGATGGATTGACAGGTTGTGAGTAGTAGTTGATGACTAGCAGCTGGCGTTCCAAGGTAGTCATACTCACATGAGTTCTCTTTGGGTTTGAGGCCCTCCTTGCCCTTGGGCAGGAAGCCACTGTGAGCCCAGTCCAGCATGGGTTTCACTTGGTCCTCAGGCTTATCCGATTCACACAGAGGAAACGTCTTCTCAGCACGTATGCTTGCCATCTAGAGAAAAACATGGCATAGTAATGGTGAAGTAGTAATTTTATTGTTATTTTATTCTTCAGGTAAAAACAAGCAGGGCGGCACGGATGCCGCAGTGGTTAGCACGTTCGCCTCACAGCAAGAAGGTCCCGGGTTCGATTCCGGGGCCTAGAGTATTTCTGTGTGGAGTCTGCATGTTCTCCCTGTGCTTGCATGGGTTTCCTCCGGGTACTCCGGTTTCCTCCCACAATCCAAAAACATGCACAGTAGGCTGACTGGCTGTTCCAAATTGCCCAAAGCTGTGAGTGTGAATGGTTGCAAGTGTGTTGGCCCTGCAATGGTCTGGCGAGCTGTTCAGGGTATACCCCACCTACGCCCAGAGTTGGCTGAGATGAACGCCAGCCTCCCCGCGACCCTCATTAGGATTCAGTGGCTTAGAAAATGAATGAATGGATGAATGTAAAAACAAGCAATCAAGGCTCCCGAGTGGTGCATCAACAAAGCACCCGACTTTCAACCTGGAAATTGCAGATTTAAACAGCGATCTCAAATGAATCATGGGCATCTGGAACCTCATTTGTACAAAAGGGGCGTATAGTGCCTTCCTTCCGAGTGTGTTAGGCCGCCCCTGAATGCACATGTGCAGCTGTTCATAAAGATGCAGGTGGCAGCATCTCGTGTCACGGAGGGGGCACGTGCTTGCTCATGCCCCTGCCTGGTTGGTGGTGGATGTATGTAATAGAGAGGCAATACTTGACGAGTGGGAACCGGCTAAATTAGGTGGAGCAAAAACAGAAAACAGAATCTGGTGGCTATGATTAATTGACATTCATTATTTGCCAAACCACTTACTCCTACTAGGGTCATGGGGGGCTGGTGCCTATCTCAGCCAGCATTGGGGCGAAGGCAGGATGTACCCTAAACAGCTCGCCACACCATCTCAGGGCAACCCACACACAACCTTTCACACTCACATTCACACCTAGGGTCAATTTGGAACAGCCCATCAGC
Organism: Tandanus tandanus; assembly: GCA_039654325.1. Taxonomy (NCBI): domain Eukaryota; kingdom Metazoa; phylum Chordata; class Actinopteri; order Siluriformes; family Plotosidae; genus Tandanus; species Tandanus tandanus. Next base: position 20,169,142 of record JBCNYH010000003.1, read on the forward strand.
CTAATGTGAATACCTGAAGGAAACCCATGCACACACGAAGAGAACATGCAAACTTCACACAGAAATGGCCTGGACCTTCTTGCTGCGCTAACCACTACGAGGAGGGAATTGGATACAATTAAATTAGGGAAGAAAAATGGGACCACCGATATCACCACCACAAACCCCACCCCCTCGAAAAAAAACGACAATAATGTAATGAAGTACAGTGGAATGTAGGAGAGTAGTATAGCGACGCAAGCTGTATGTTGAAAAAACCCTCACACATATAGTGATGCCAAAATGGCTGCTGAAACAGCCTGATTCATCTTAATGATCAGTCTGATTCACGTGGGTCATTGGCATATATTTTGGCTTGTTGGCACTTATCACAGGGCAGTGACTATCTTACTACAAACACGACTGCCTTTATTGTCTATGTATGATTACAATCTCACATTAGTGTTCAACTGGGTTGAAACCTGTTGATTGCGAAGGTGTTGCGTGATATTTTTTGATATTCGTCCAACTATTCAGTGAACTCTCAATCCTTCTTTCATCAAAAGATTAACGTGAGCAATCAAGATAAGTTCCCTAGAAATACAGTGGATGTAAAAATGTCTACACACCCCTGTAAAAATGCCTGGGTTTTGGGGTTTTTTTTGTGATGTAAAAAAAATGAGACCAAGATAAATAATTTCAGAACTTTTCCCACCTCCACGATGGCCTGGCGAGCTGTCCAGGGTGTACTCTGCCCTCGCCCAGAGTTGGCTGAGATGGGCACCAGCCTCCCTGCGACCCTAATTAGGATTAAGCGCTTCAGAAAATGAATGAATGAATGAATGAATGAACAAACTTTTCCCACCTTTATTGTGAACTATTCAACTGAAAACAAACAGATGTTTTAGGTGGGGGAAAAATACGGTTACATAAATATACACACCCTTGAACTAATACTTTTATGAAGCCCCTTTTAATTTCATGACAGCATTCAGTCTTTTTGCGTAGGCGTCTATCAGTATGGTGCATCTTGACTTGGCCATCTTTGCCCATGCAAAAGTGTTCCAGTTCAGTTAGATTGTGATCTCTTGTGATCTCTCGTGCACAGCCCTCTTCAGGTCACCACTGGATTCAGGACTGGACTCTGGCTGAGCCATTCCAAAACTTCCATCTTTTGTTGATTTGGAGTTGTCGTCATGCTAAAAGGTAAAATTCCTCTTCATCATCAGCTCTGTAGCAGAGGCCTAAAGGTTTTGGGCCAAAGTTGACTGGCATTTGAATCTATTCATTATTCCTTCCACCTTGATTAAAGCCCCAGTACCAGCTGAAGAAAAACAGCCCCAGACCATGATGTTACCACCACCATGCTTCACCATGGGCCTGGTGTTCTGCTGGTGACGTGTCAGTGCTGTTTTTGCACCTAAAAATACCTTTAGGAATTATGGCCAAGAAGTTCAACCTTGGTCTCATCAGACCATAACACATTTCCCCCCATACTTTTGGGAGACTTGGTGTAAGTTTTTGCTAGCTTTTTAGCGAACTATTTGCGAGCACAACCGGTATATGCCAGAACATATTTTGTATAGAAGGTAAGAAAATGGATAGGCAGGGTCACCGAGAGGCACTATATGAAATAATGCAGTTTATGATAAACTGTGATTAAAGGGACCCATTTACTTCCCAGGAATATTAATGAAGTATATACAGTGTCATCTCTTGGAAATGAAATGGAATCGGCCACAATGTCTTTCTGAAACCATTTATCTACTCCTATACGCGAGTGTCAATGACCCCTGCACCAGGCACCATTATTACTAATAATGTTTTAGATTATTCAATTATTAGATCTTAGATATTAGTAAACATTGCCATAGTTTTTATTTCTCTTAAAATCATAGGCCTTTCTATGAATCGGCGTTGCCCTGCCAACAGACACAGAACCAAAACAAGATGTAAAACAGGTGAACAAGAGATACCAAACCAGTCAGATGTGGTGGTTTCACCAGGAAATATTTCTATTCAACCAAAGTGAGCTAATAATGGAAGATAAAAACACATCAGCTATTCACTAGTGAACGGGCTCCTTAAAAGACCAGAGACTGTTTTTGAAAAAAAAAAAAAAAAACATGCAACATTAATCCAACTTCATGGTTGACAAAATAGAGACAAGTTATCTATAGTACATCACAGGAAAGGTGATGTACTTTGCAGAAAGAGCAAGGCAGGGAGCGCAGACATGCAGGGCTCTGGTTCTCGAGCGTGTCTGGACTTGCTGACCTTTGTGTTGTTTGGTAGAACAGCTTATTCACAAGAGGAAGGTAATTAAGGGAGCTCTTGGGGAATTCCACAAAGCTTTCAGATAAATGTTTACCTAGACTCTTATCTTTCAGTCTTTTAAATGTACACAGGAACACATATATACTCAGCTGGTCAAACAGAATGCAGATGTCATATCTGCAACCTTCCCTACATTTAACACAGCAGATGCACGGGTTCATTATTTCTCTATTAAGGGTACATTACAGAAACCTCTCCGAATGATCAGCATTTATCCGATCAATTCAGGCTTACCTCTAGGGCCTGGAATATGGCTCTGCGGTAGGAAGCCAGTTTAGTGTAAGATGACTGATTAAAAAACTTAGAGAAGGCTGTAATGGAATCCAGTTTGTCAGCAGACACCTATAATCAAAACACACACACACACACACACACACACACCACATGATTCTCAACATAAACTTAATAACCTTATGCGAAGACCCGTGATGGTAAATGGACTTTGTCGTAGTGTCTACGCATCATTTCCTGGTGTTCAGACTCACCTCGGAGAACTTGCCATCACCAAACCACTGGAGCCAGCGCATGCCGTGCGATGCCTGTCTCTTCCCCGTGGCTCTCCAGGTCACCACCATGCCAGGCCACCAGGAGAAACCTTTAATTTTGCCCCACACCAGCTCCCCGATTCCAAAGCCCTTATTGTCCTATGAGGACAGACATGCACAAAGTGGCATAAGATACCTTTTAAAAATATTTAATAACTTTTATGTAGTCATTTTAAAAGATATCCTAAGTGATATGACACATGGAGTGTGGGAAGGCGTTACGGTGGCATAGTGTTTAGAATGTAAACCTCACAGCAAGAAGGTCCTGGGTTCAAGTCCCAGGCCTTGGCATTTCTGTGTGGAATTTGCATGTTTTCCCTTTGCTTGCCGCTGTTCAGGGTGAACCCCGCCTTTGTCCAGTGCCGGCTGAAATAGGCTTCAGGCTCCATGTGACCCTAATCGCATTAAGCAGGTTGGGAAATTAGCGAGTGATAAGATTAGTGTGTGTGGTACCTGTTTGAGTGTATTGGGTTGAGCCATGTTATTTCTCTTACTCACTCACTCATTTGCCGAAACCTTAATCATACTAGATGCTGGAGCCTATCTCAGCCAACACCGGGCGAAGGCAGGGTACACTCTGAATAGCTCACCTGACCGTCACAGGGCCAACACACACACACTTAGGAGGAAACCCGAGTACCCAGATGAAACCCATGGAAGCATGAGTAGAACATGCAAACTCCACACAGAAACGCCCTCGCCAAGGCCGAGACTGGAACCCAGGTCCTTCTTGCCGTGACGCGGACATGCTAACTGCTACACCACTGTGCCGCCCACAGCATTATTAGGGTTTTTAAAAACAGTTGAAATCACTGCTCTTTTGAAAATAGTACAACAAGCAAAGCATGAAAGAAACCTGACTGTGCATCTTGCATGTGCACCAACAAGGTAGGTATGGGTACGTCTCTAATAGGCCTATAGTGGAGGACAAATTGTGCAATAGCTCCCCTAATAAACTGGCAATTTAATGTGTGTATTTTAAATAATAATATAATGACATATCATAAAAATGACATATTTGAAATTAAAAATACCAAATGTCACATTTTCCCACATAAGCATGAATGAACAAGCGAAAATATTAGAAGTTGTATGGAGACGGGTCAGCCTGGTTAGCATGACTGATATGAAGAGTGCATCTAGAGAACATGTCTGAGCATGACATACTTTATCAATTTAGTTACTGTGCACTCTTATTTCTTGTTAGTTGTGTGTATGCCATAGTGCGTTTCACCACAGAGTTACAGTCAGTTGAGACTGTTAAAATCTCGCTCTCCCAATGGCATAATAAAAGAACTAACAGTCTCTTTGAGCGTGTTGTCAGTGAGCTGTATAAAGATGTAGCTGATGGCCTTTGTAAAGTTTAACCCTCAGGCTCGACCACGACACAAAAGTGCACTTAAAAAGAGGGCTATTCTATAAGCCAGTCTCTTGTTACTTTTAAAGGGCAGGTGGACAAACAGAACTCAGGTCTTGTGTAAAAGAAGAAAGAAGGACAAGACAAGGCAAGCGGAAATGTACATGGCTGTACTGTGCTGCCATGTGGGTGTGTGAGTGTGTACATTATATTCAGGCTGACTGGCTGTGTCGGTAGTGGAGCTGGATGTAGCACTGCTTTGAGCTGAATCTTTAGAGTCCTGCTCCATCAGCTCCAGCTGGGGGACGTCAGGAAGACTAGAGAACTACAGACAGAAGCGGAGAACAGAGAGTTAGTTTGGAAAGCATATACACTGTTAAGTACTAATGTTCGATTAACAGAAATGTGCGAAAGTGTTTTATTACGATTGCATCCGCATTTATGATAAACACAGAAATAAATTTCAACAGGTTCCCTGTACTGTACTGGACCAAAACCGGGTCCTCGTTTATTAAGAGCATTTGGGTCATTAATACAAGTTTACAGAATTGACACATTTCAAAAACGTTAACTTCATAGCTTGGGGGTGGGACAGTGGTGTAGTGGTTAGCATGTCCGCCCCACAGCAAGAAGGTCCCGGGTTCGATTTCCAGGCTCAGGCGTCATCTTCTCCCCGTGCTTGCATGGGTTTCCTCTGGGTACTCTGTTTCCTCCCACAGTCCAAGACATGCACATTTGGTTAATTGGCTGTAACAAACTGACCCTAGGTGTGGATGCAATGAATGGTTGTATGTTGCCCTGCATTGGTTTGGCGAGCTGTTCAGGGTGTACCCCGCCTTCACCCAGTGTCGGCTGAGATAGGCTTCAGCCTCCCTGCAACCCTAGTAGGATTAAGTCGTTCTGCAAATGAGTAAAGGAGTAATTTATAGCTGGGACAGTACTGTGGCGTAGTGCTTCGCCCTTGTGCCTCACAGCAAGAAGGTCCTGGGTTTCAGTCCCAAGTCCAAAGATGTGCACTTTAGTCTAGGTTCCAAATTGGCCAATAGGTGTGAGTGTGAGTGGTTGAGTGTGTATGGGTTGGCCCTGCGATCCAGAGTTGGCTGAGATAGGCTCCAGCCTCCCTGCGACCCTAGTGGGATTAAACAGTTCGGCAAATGAATGAATGAATGAATGAATGAATGAATGACAAAAGTGCCTCACTTTCCACTTGGTAGAAAGAGTAATTAACTATTATTATTATATTATTACATTATTAATTAGGATTCTACGGTGTTAAATATATAAATCTTATGAACTCTGGATGAAGGCAGGGTACACCTTGAACAGTTCGCCAGACCATCGCAGGGCAAGACAAGCATACTATTCACATTAACTTTTATACCTAGTGACAAATATGGAAGAGCCGGTTAGTCCAATGTGCATGTTTTTGGATTGCGGGAGGAAACTGAAGTACCCGGAGAAAACCCACGCAAGCAGAAGGAGAACATACAAACTCCACACAGAATCATCCAAGCCGGGAAATCCAACGTGCTAACCACTAAGCCCCCATGCTGCCCTCTCTTCATACAATTAATGCAATAACCAAACAATTACTTATTACAAAAGTGCATTTTTAAAATGAAATTCAGCCCTTTGACCCCCATCATGTAAGTTTTGGAGCAATGGATTCTCATTCACTGACTCATTTTCCAAACCGCTTAGTCCTACTAGCGTCGCAGGGAGGCTGGTGCCTATCTCAGCCAACAATGGGTAAAGGCAGGGTGCACCCTGAACAGCTCACCAGACCGTCACACAAATATGCATGTCTTTGGACTGTGGGAGGAAACCAGAGTACCCAGAAGAAACCCATGCAAACATGGGGAGAACATAAACTCCACACAGAAACGCCCCAGTCCAGGAATCGAACCCAGGACCTTCTTGCTTTGAGGCGGATGTGCTATCCACTACGCCACCATGCCGCCCAGAAATAGATTCTTTTTTTTAATAACTATTGTTTGTGGAAAATTATACATACACTATTAAACAGGGATCAGGTTGAAAATGTTGGAGTGTTACTTTAAGACATCTATCATCCTCATAGTAACAGGGTCAACATGAACACGTCTGCAGGTGAAAGAGAAGGAACCCGGAGAACCCCCATGAGGGTAAATGGATTCGAAGCAGGAAAAACAAACACGAAAATGTATGGGTCATAAAAGAAAATCAACAGATGAGGGACTGAACTGGTGGAATGGGGCCACAGATATTAAAAATAGAGCATTTAAAAAAAATGAAGCATATCTAAGCCAGAGATCTTTGCTGGGAACTAAGCTGCCATTCTGAACAACTACATATTTTTTCATTGTCTCGGTAACAGTCGTGAGATATTTAAAGTTAAATTTCTGTTTCCATGTCAAACAGAGGTCAGGCTTCATATTGCAATAAACATGCATGAGAAGGCTTGCAAAAGTAACCCGCCTGCAACATACTTTCTTTTCATCCACGTCGTCCAGGAACAGATGAACAAGTGCAAAACACTTAACTTTCAATTTACTGACATTTCCAAAAAGGAAGGGATGTGAAGCTAAGAACTGATATTTATTGTTTTTGTTGTTAAATTACTTTAATATGAACATGAGGGTGGGCTGAAAAGTTCATGGGGAAGGTGGACTGCCAGAGCAGTGAAACATGAGAGCTTCTATACCAAGGGGATCCAAGTGCTGCAACACCGATGGAAGAAATGTGCAGACCGCAGGGGAGACAATGTTGAAAAATACAGTAGAATCTCATTAATATGCGCATATCAGGGTCCAGCGCACTTTACCGCATATTAAGGGAGAGCATTTTATATATTTTAGCTAATATGTGATGTGAAGCACTTGTATGCGGGCATGAACGCTGCCATGGATCAAAGCAGAATGACATCATATTGCTCTAATATGGTCAAATTCAGTGAAAAATTACAATAAATGCACTTTTTGGTCATCCCCATGTTACAAATTTGAGGTCCAAGGGGTGGGCACATAGTAAGTGGGAGCGCATTTAAAAGAAGCGCATATTAACGAGATTCTACTGTAAACCACATTTGGTCAAATTTGATCATAACATCATGGTCAGCAGAATATTTTACTAGAAATAACATAGAACAATTAAATATATTGAGACTAGAAATGCACTCATGGTGACGTAGTGGCTACCACATTCACCTCACAGCAAGAAGGCCCTAGGTTCGAGTCCTGGGTTTGGGTGTTTCTGTGTGGAGAATGTTCTCCTTGTGTTTGCGTATGTTTCCTCAGGGTACTCTGGTTTCCTCCCACAGCCCAAAAACACGCACATTAGACTAAGTGCCCTTAGGTGTGAGTATGAGAGTGAATAGTTTTGTGTGTGTGTGTGTGTGTGTGTGTGTATGTGTTGGCCTTGCAATGGTTTAGCAAGCTGTTCAGGGTGTTCCCCACCTTTGCCCAGTGTTGGCTGAGATAGACTCTTTTCTCCCTGCGACCATAATAGGATTAAATGGCACGGCAAATGAGTGAGAGTGAGAAGAAATGCACGCAGAGAGTGCAGACCTCCACCAAGGCATCTTTAAACTTTTTAATCTACGGTTTATTTTATATCAGTTATTTATATGTGAAGTTAGAGTCTAAAATCTCACAAGGTTAACAACAGCAACAAAAAATCCTTCAAACCCCTCCTGGATCCAGATCAGGATCACACCTAAAATTTAATCACTTCTTTTTAGGCCCAAGACACACATTTGGCTAAAATGCCATGGAAATCTGTATATTGGTTTTCAAGTTATCTTAGTTATCGCAGTTTGTGTGACAGTAGCTCTTCTGTGGGATCAGACCAGCCGGACTACCCTTCACTCCCCACAGGCATCAATGAGTCTTGGGCACCCATGACACTCTTGCTAGTTAACTGGCTATCCTTCCTTGGACCAGCTGATCAGTTTACTCATCACATATTCATACTTTATGCAGTTATATGCACGAGGTCCTGTTTGCTAGGTTGTGTAGCACAACGCTTTGGCTGACTGTACATGTGTACTATGAGAGGATGACGATAGAATCTTGCTTGCACTCAGCGTATAGAAATTTGAGTTTGTGTGTTACCAGACTGCTGGACTCCTGCTTTCCATGGCCCCTCTCTCTGTTACGGGGTTTCTGAGCTGTAAGTCCCGCCTGGAAGATAGTCCTGGGACGAGGCCTCTGTCTCAAACCGGAATCACAGCCTGAACCCAGATCAGACTTTTCCTGCAATGACAATATTTATTGCATTCACGTGTCATTTGCAGATGCAGTGCAGACCGTTCTGTGTACTGACTTTTTTTTCTAGGAACAATTTCCTACTCATTACCAAATTGCAGTGGAAACCTGTTTTGCTAGTGTACCTGTCAACACACACACTCGAGTGGTGAGTAAGAAAAACAAAGCTGTACCGTTCACAGTGTAAGAGCTAACGTCTGTTCCCCCGAGCAAATTTTCTAAATTCCTTCTATCAGATTTCAAAACAATCTCGATAGCAGCCAGAATGACATTATAACATGAATGGCAAAAATTTTGAAAATCCCAGGGCACATCAATGTACTCCAGTCAGTATACTCTCAGAGTCTGGGATGTAACTGAATGTAAGTGTTCTATCTGGGCTGTTTGAGTTGGCTGTAAACACAAGATTTTCGCCAATTTTTAGTGACTAGTGCATCACGGTGTGCTGTGCTTTATAATTAACTGGCCTCCCCCCACTGCCCCCTATAAACAGCAGAATCTCCGCCCATCCTAGTCTGCCTCCCAGAGCACTGAGAGTGGAGCTTCTAATAGACCAATCAGAGCAGAGGATGAACAGAATGTAGAGAGACCATAAATGGGAGGAGGAAGCCAAATAGATACAGCGTGTGCACTCAAAATCAGTGTTTCAGGAATGTATTTAGGAATCGTACTTTGGTGCTCCACAGGTGTCTGAAATTAAAAATAAAGGTTTGAAACTAACACAAACCAGAACATCAAAGTGAATCACTAATGGTTCTGAAATCTCAGATTGGTGTGATGAGGACAGACCTCACTGCACGAGTCCCAGACACTCTCATAATCTGTTTCAGAACGTTTCCGGGATCTCTTCCTACTCAGGCTGTTCACACTCTCATCTGGCAGAGAGAGAGAGGGAGAAAGAGAGAGAGAGGGAGAAAGAGAGAGAGAGGGAGAAAGAGAGAGAGAGGGAGAAAGAGAGAGAGAGAATCCTTTATTTAATCATTTTAGAAACATTATATTAATGTCACAAGAAATTGTGCAAATTCAACAAGTCGAACATGTTGTCTCTAAAAAGATCTTAAAAGGGACAAATATCTAAGTATAAAAACTAAAAATAAAACCGTAAAATAAAATGTTTCATGAATTTTCCATGGATGGTAAAACAATAAAAGAATAAAATAGCAAATAAAAATATTAAAAATATAAAAACTATAAGAACAGAGGATCATAAGAGGTGGGAATCATTAGAAATAAAAAATCACTTCACCATCTGAATTTATCTTACAGAGGGCATCTGATATTCCCCACACTGCAGGAAACCTGTGAACATCATTGATTAAATCATAGTACGTTGGTTCAAGTTTTAGTCTTGCAGCCAGCATCTCCCTCATCATACCCACCACATCTGTTGTCCTGGTGCCTAAGGTGTTGTTCTTTCTGGGTTTCCAGATTGCTAGTTTGGCTAAACCTGATACACCTGAATGCTGTATTTAGGACCACCTATAAAAGTTTTGGTTGAGAACTCCTCCCCTAGAGCCCTAAACCACACTTTTAACAGGCTGAATGGGTTCCCTAGACAGCTGCAGTTCAGAAACAGGTGCTCTGCATCTTCCTCCTGACTACAGAAAGAGCATTCCCTTGTTACTGTTGGATTCAGGTGGGCCACGTGTCTGTTTGTAGCTATAGCTTTGTAGATTATTCGCCACTGTAGATCACTTGTTCGATATTTTATGGGAGGTTTGTACAGGGTTCGCCAGCGTCCTTTCACGGAGAAGCCTGGTCCAAACAGACCTGACCACCCCGAGGCCTTCAGTGCTCTCAATGCCACCTGATGAGTCACTTTCACGTGGCGTATATTGCCTTCTTGGACAGGCTTTTAAATTTCCCCTGCACTGGAGTGTGCAAAGATCCACTCCTATGGGTGAAAGACGCTTCTGTGAATGTTGAACACCGTCTGCCATGTTCTCAGCATCGACTGGTAGAAGCTGGGAAGGCTTCCCAACTTCATCTGATCTGTGTTCACTAGGAGCAGCTGCTGGGTGTAGCCGAGGCCATCCACCTTCCTGAAGAATGAGCTTGCTGTTTTTTTCCATACCACATCTTCATTGTATAGCAGCTTTTGCACTGCCTGCAGACGGAACGTGGAGATCCGGCTATGTATGTCGAACAGGCCCTGTACCCCTTCTTGCACTGGTAGGTAGAGTACAGATGCCTTAGTCCAGTGTTGGCCCGACTAGAAAACGTTCACCAATCTCCTCTGTATTTCTTGTACGAGATCTGCAGGTGGTCCAAGTATGCTGAGTTTATGCCACAGTGTGGAGGCAGCCAGGTTCTCCCTGTAGGACAGCTGATACGAAACCCAACTCCATTTCAACAGCTTGGCCACCACCTTCTCCTGCAAACCCTCCCAGTTCTTTTTCTTAAAGGCTTCTGTTCCTAAAAACACACCGAGAAACTTCATCCCATCTTTTCTCCACTGTAAGCCTCCTGGGATTTGAGGTGGACCCGTGTTCTCCCACCCACCTATGAGAAGTCCCTCACTGTTTTCCCAGTTGACTTTTGCTGATGATGCTTTCTCGTACATGGTTAAACTGGTCTTGCTCTGTCTTCCTGTTGTGCGATAAAAATGGTGACATGAATTTTCCTCCTGTAGGCTCAGCTGGTATGCTAAAGCTGCTTAGTTCTCTTCTCAGCCTGCTAAGAAGAGGTTCAATAGCAAGACCATGACACCTTAACCATGACCGAGGAGTCAGTACACAGAAGTTTGATCCATGAAATAAGTTTCTCCAAACCCAAATCTTTTAAGAACTTTAAAAAATAGTCATGTCCTACTTGATCAAAAGCTTTTTCTTGGTCTAGTGACAACAGTTCCACATTATACGGTACCCATATCTATAATGTCCCTGATTAAAAACAGATTGTTCGTAATGAATCTGTCGGGCACACAGTAGGACTGATCCTCATAAACCAGAGTGTATGAACAGGGGTGTCAAACTCATTTTCACTGAGGGCCACATCACTAAATTTATAGGTGATTGAGGGCCAAAAAGTCACAGAACACCTATTCTAAAAATGCAATGCACCTATTCATGCAATTTTTCTTGAGTCATGAATGACTAGCTGTTTACTTGAAATAGGCTGCTGCCACCTAGTGGATGGATGCTGAATCAGGTTTCATGGTAATGGTTTATGTAAAAAATGTACGATAATCAAATTATTTAAAAGCTCTTGGGGGCCACATAAAATGAGAATTTGGCTTGTGGGCCTGAGTTTGACATCTGTGGTTTAAAACAACTTTCAGTCTATTTACCAGACACTTTTCCAAAATCTTATAGTCCAGGCAGAGATGGGAAATGGACCGGACAGCAATGACAAAACCGGGCAGTAGCCTTCACGTCGCACAGTCCTTTATCACTTCGTGGTAGTCCTGCCCCAGTGCTCCCCAGAAGTGTTTGTAGAACTCCGCCAGCAGTCCGTTTAATCCAGGTGCCCGACCTGCTGATTGCTGCTGAACAGCCTGTGTCAGTTCCCTGAATGAAATGTTGGCATCCAGGATCTCCCTCTGCCTTGGGCGGAGTTCTGGTAGTCCCTGAAGGAGTTGAGCTCTGGTCTCTTCATTTTTGTCCCTGGCTGCGTAGAGCTCAGTGTAGAAGTCCACTGCTAGCTTCCTCATTTCACCTTGATCTGAGGTCAGGGACCCAACTGGTCAAAGCAGGTGCAACATTTGTTTCTATTGCTTGAGTTTGAAGAAGGCGGCGCTGGAGGCGTCCATGTCTTCCACTGCCACCATTCTGGCTCTAACCAGAGCTCCCTTCACTCGTTCCCGAAGAAAGACAAGTCGTGCCTATTCTCCCGTAGTGTTTTGCTCGCCTCAGGAGTGCTTTGGATTTCCGGGTTGTTTTCGAGCTGTAAAATCACCTTCTCTAACCTCTGGATGCAATCACTTTTTTGTTAAGGGTAGCACATGTATTGTAGTTCTGGCAAAAAGTATTTTTCCAACCTCCCACCACTGAGTCATGCAAAAGTCATTTTTTTCTGTTTCCAGTTGTTCCAAAATAAAACGGTCCTTTAACAGAACACTGTATCTAATAAACGTTTTACATTAAAATGACAGTAATACTGTGGGTGTGGTATTTTGAGCATGTTTATGTCAACAGTTGTCATGTGGTGATCAGTAAAACCACTGGTTATTCTATTATTATTTGAAACACTTACATAAATACAGTGTCTGACACCTTCACCCAAGTGTACTGTCGTGATTTTGGGTTTCTGTTTCTCCAAATATCTACCAGGTTGGCCTTTTTTATGAGGCTCTAAAGTAGCTGGCTGGACTGGGGATGCGGTTCCTCCCCATTTCTACCCAAAATAAAATCAGTAGTACAGTCGTCCCCCAAGCCCTTCCCACTTTTTCCCTTCCCACTGAACCCCCAATCCACCTCATTAGAGTTGTCAGAGTGTGTCTCCTGTAAGAAAATAACCTTGACCTTTTTATTATTTGTAAATACTCTGGTAAAACAGCTCTTTATTCTTTTCTCTAGCCTCATTAATATTAAGAGAACCTACCGGAAAGTATCCATGAGGAGGTGGGGAAAAGAAGGACAGGATCAGAAGGAATATAGAGCTTGAGATCAAGACGACAGACAGGTAATTGAATATATTCCAACTGGAACTCGCATATTTTCGGAGGTGGTCGATAGAATTCGAGGAAAAAGGTCTGTATTCACGGTCTTGGAAAAAGGTTCTGGACATGCTCAATATTTGGTGCGAATTCAGAGTGGCAGTGAGCTATCTTCGTAAGCAGTGCGGTCCTTCTCACTCGTTTTCGAACGGCTCAAGCGACTGTTTTTTTGCACGTCACGCGAATTCGCCCCTTTTTACAAAGAAAAACCCGTGAAGCGCCACTATTTACACCTTCGTTTTCCAAAAAATATTAAAATATATTTCTATATATAAATGGTGGTTCCGGTGTCAGTGTACTGCTCAAGCTGCTTTTCACATCACACAGAGGAACGCGCATCTCAGATCTGTTCCATTTGCACTAGGACGTGCCCGATTCTTTGGGATGTATTACAGGGGACATATGGGAAGTATATATATAGACTATGCATTAATCTATTGTTGTATTTTTTATTTACTTTTCCCAGGAATCACTAATTCAACTTGGATTTCCCACAACTCTCTTCTCTGATATAATACGGGATTTTCCCTTATCAGGGCGAGTTGGAAAGCTGATCTAGTCTGTTATGTGCGTCCAAAATTGATAATAAATCCCATTTTAATTATTAAAAACCTGTTTCATGTAAATATGCTCCGATCTGACATGAAATGAAAGCATCGTGGAGGAATGTTTAAAATATATACTTGTACAGCACCTTTACTTTGAGCAGCATGTAGAGGGATGTTTTTTATTAACAAAATGTTACAGCACTTGCTTTATAGTTTTCTTATCAGAGCAACTAAACAGGTACAATAACTACCAGTACTTAAACACTACGGTACAACAACCTGCTGCAGATATCAATCTGTCCAGTCCAGCTATGTTTGTTTGCAAGCACAAAGTTTACATCTACCCATGATCCTGTTACTGTATGTCCTTTCAGATATCAACTCCTGAATATCACTATAAGTAGAAAAATAAAAGGAAGGATCAGTTAAGGGACCTATTAAGGCAGAAAACCTGTCATGAAAAGGGGCTAAAACGTCTTTTGACACTGTGACATATCTACAAATATTTAATAAATAGCGCATGATCAAATGCAACAACACTCGCAGTCTTTTTAGAATATTTAACATAAGATAATGTTTAGCGCCACAAATATACAGGCGTCGCCCACAATTTGGGGCTTTGATAGTGGGTAAAGACGATTCTGAAAGCTTTAAAACCACGGGGGCAATGATAACTATTCACACACAACACAGACACTTTATCATAGCCATTTTGTCTGGAATGCTGATATTTTAACAAGGTTGTGTCTAAAGATTTGCAACTGTCATTGGTCCTAAACCAGTGTGGCAAACTCATGGAAATCGCTACTGGTCTGTACAGACCAGTACAATTACGACTTAGTAAATGTACTTGTGTTTCCTGGGGCAAAAAATGCATATACAATAGCACAAATTGTCTGACAATGTATTTTATTCCAAGACATGTAGAATTTGGCACCACTGTTAGCCGCTATAAACAAAAGTATAAAATATGAAAAAGTGAAATATGGACACAACTTGAAAGTTCCTTTAAGAAATTAGCATATACGCTATGCTACAGGCGACCTCAATCATTCCGATTGAGTGTCACAACAGACTGACTGTTCATCATTTTAAAGCAACCTTAGCAAATTTTACAGCAAATTCTTTAGAGCAATTTTCAGTTCTCTGTTCAGGTTTGTTGGCAGTTTCTGAACGTTGCAGTGTTACTGTTGACACCTGTAGCAGTGCTGGTTGCATGACGGCTGTCAAACCTGCAGCCATTTCGCACTGAGGCTCTGGAATTGGCCCAAAACAATCTTCAGTAAAATGGTCTCTACAAATAACGGAATGAATGCTGGGCGCTTTCCAGTCTGAACCTTGTTCGTTTAACTTCCTAATCCATTCATCACACAATTTTGCCGGGTCGGTTGGTCGGGTTAGCAGAAACACCTAATAAATCGACCACATGGTTCTGTATGTACACTGTTCGCAATCATTCGGGTTTACAAGTTTCCTCCAGCATCATCATCTCCCATCAGTCATTGCGCAAAACACATTCTTTATTAATATGCTGGGCTTTGCTGAGTGTAGCAGCCCTTAGGAAGAACCGGTGGAGAGTCTCTAACAGGTGTTTGTGTGTTTATTCGTCTGAAGTCTTTTAAACACCGTGAACACTATAAAAAAGAAAAAAACTTTTTTTTTGCTGTTTCCTAAACAAATATGTCAACAAAGACATGAATTTACAGCACAATACTTTCACTCTTTCACCTAAAAACTATGCATTAGTGAATATATAAGCACAGTAGAAGTTTAACAGAAATCTCTTTCTAATACAAATAGCGCAAAATACCTGCTCTGTTTAACTAGGGGATGCAGCTCTAATGACGGCTAGCCGGCACGCTAGCTGTTAGCTTCGGAAAACTCCTGTTCACATGAGCTAAACGCAACAAAATACATTCACTCACTGTACACAGCTCCACATTCAACATGCTGTGTTTATAACTGGTAATATAATTCTTAACGTATCGTGGTAATATAAACGAAAGAGGCGGAAACGTTGATGAAAATACCTGAGCAACTAACTGCTCATTCTGTTGTGCTGCATCCCTCGTGAGCGCCCCGGAACACCAATAACAACAGGTGTAATGACGTCACTCTCCGGCACACTTGCCGGACTGAGCTGATCTGGTCCCCGAATTCACCGCTATCTAGCGAGCCTGGCTGGCTGCCAGTATGATGTCAGCCATTCGCTGAGTGAGACACTGAGGTTTCCACAAGTGTTTACTGTTTTCAATAACCAGAATCAGAATACTTTATTTATCCCGGAGGAAACTGTGTTTAAACTGGCCAATCGGTGAAAAAAAACATTGCAGGGTCATCTAGGCAGACCTTTTGGCGGAATTTGGGCGGTTAGTTCGAACTCCACGAACCCCCCTCGCTACAGGCCTGCGTGTGACACACGGAAAGAAACGTCCAATGTCGGCGACTCGAGGAACATGAAGACCTGTCTCCTGAAAGACAGCACATGTTTTAGGGCCTCAGTCCTGCAGCCCTGTGGAACGGTTCTCATGGCACTGGCGAATTTCCCGAACCTTGAGAGCTCACGCTCGGTATCACTGTTCAGGATAAATGGGGAAACATTGGAGACAGTGAATTTGACCGTGGGTGAGACCAGCGGTGTAATAGGTACAAACACATCACTGATCCACACCCCGGTCTCAACGACACGGCTCACTAAATATTCCTGTTTCAGGAAGATCACCACGGCCTTATTCATCCTAGACGGCGAAGCGATATTCTCATATCCGACCTGCTTACCGACTGCAATAAGCACATCCTCTACAATCGCCTTCGCTTCACGAGCACACCTGATTCCGTGACGGAGTGAGAGGGAAGGGCCACACCCAGCCAGGTGGGACGCCATTCCTACACCTCGCCACGCCACCACTCTCCTCCTAACACAAACAACTAAATCAAAATACTAACACAAAAATCCTAAATAACACATAATGAAAGAAAATTGCTTTAATACCTAAAGCAAGAGAAAAGAAAAAGACATAAAGTATGAAAAGAGAAAGGGATAGATCCCACTCAGTCACTCTCAGCGTGAACACTCACATGCTTCCAATACTCCCAGCATGCACCAGAGAGAGACAGAGAGAGAGAGAAAGGGAGCAAGAGAAATAGAGAGAAGGGGAGTGAGAGAGAGAGCGAGTTGGAGAGAGAGAGGGGAAGAGAGAGAGAGAAAGAGGGAGAGAGAGAGAGGAGGAGAAAGAGAGGGAGAGAGAGAGAGAGAGAGAGAGAGAGAGAGAGAGAGAGAGAGAGAGGGAGAGAGAGAGAGAGACAGTGAATTACTATTAATATATTTTATATATATAGCCATGTAAAAAAATAAGAGACCACTTTTAATGGATATTCCCTTTATAAATAGTCTCTTAATTTTTTCCATGGCTGTATTACAGTTATCGGTGATATAAATATGTGGTTGGTGGGTTTTGGGAATAGACAGTTTGCCAGTGCCAAGAATGCCAAGCTGTATGTCAGTAGTGTCAGAGGTATGCGTATGTATATCTGTGCCATGCAATATGTATTTCTTTGTATATAACTATAAGGGATATGTGCATATATACCTGCAGGTGATGCTGCGCCCCCGTTCTGTTTGGGGCTAAACGGTGAAGGTGGTTCTGCCCCGGTTAAGGGGCTGTTTTCATTGGTCATTTCCAGTCCACTGTCATTCTCTGACAATCCCTCCACTGTGGTTATGTCACCATTTACAGCAGCCTGAGAGGGGAATTCAGAGAGAAAAAGATAAATTTAAGTCAAACTGACTCACTCGAAATGTTTACCTCATCTGCAGTCACTGAATCATGGAGGAAATTGAAGATTCGTATTAGAACTGTGGTTAGGTGACTTTACCAGAGTGCATCAAGGTGAAATAAAAGTGTTTATATGACAGATTTGTAAAAAAAAAAAAAAAAAAAAAAAAAAAAAAAAAAAAAAAAAAAAAAGGAACCCCCCCCCCCCGTTTCACCCCCCAAACCACCCACCCCCAAACAACCACCCACCTTCGAAGAAAAAACCCAACAAAAA
>JBCNYH010000003.1:20218090-20236793 GCA_039654325.1 Tandanus tandanus
ATATTATATTATATATAAACATTTTTATTATATAAAATAGGATTTGTATTATTCGTTGAAGATACTTTTTAAATCTTTAGTCTGTGTGTGTTTGTGTAAGCCTTTCAGTAGTTAATCGTTGTATTTTGATGAATTACCTTACGTTCTTTACAGCAATTTCTGAGCTTGACTGATTTATTGTACCAGTTTCTGCTGGAGCCTAAAGAGGTTAGTAAGCCCTTCCTGTTGAGAATAGACTTCAGTGCCTCTGAGGTTCTGAACCGTGTGAGATTAAACATGATGGTTGTGTTTGTGTGTGCACTTCAGTCGGAGCGGTTTCTGGCTCAGCTTGGCGAATTCGCAGGAGAGAATGGCATGAGCGTAGGTCCACTTAGAGGCCTAATGAAGAGCATTCTACTGCTACCACATGGTAACCCCAAAACACACACTTAACATCCTCACTAACTGGTGACCTTCATCTGAATTCTACTCCTAGGTTAGATTTGTGTGGACAGACATGGGCACTATCCACAAAAAGACGGTTTGTGCTATTTATTTGCCAGTAGAAGCTGTAGTTAGGTCCATAAGTATTTGGACAGTGTCGCATTTTTTAAATTTGTCTATGTACAAATTCACAATGCATTTGAAATGACGACTTAAAGATATGATTGGGCGATATGGTGGTGTAGTGGTTAGCATGTCCGCCGCATAGCAAGAAGCTCCGAGGTTCGAGTCCCGGGCTCAGACGGTGTTTCTGTGTTTGCATATTCTCCCCATGCTTGCGTGGGTTTGCTCCGGGTACTCCGGCTTTCTCCCGCAGTCCAAAAACATGGACATTATGCTAAGTGGCTGTTCCAGATTGCCCCAGGTGTGAGTGTGAATATGAATTGATGTGTGTTGGTACTGCGATGTCTGTCGAGCTGTTCAGGGAGTACCCCACCTTCACCCACAGTCGGTTGAGATAGGCTCCAGCCTCCTCATGGCCCTAGAATGATTAAGCGGTTCGGCAAGCGAGTGAGTGAAGATGTGATTGACGTGTAGAAATTGATCTGTATTGCAAGGGGTTGAACGAAGAGATTGCTTTAAACATTCAGTAATTACAGCCATTTTTAACAGTCTTTCCATTTTCACAGGCTCAGAAGTAATAAGACATGTTATCAATTATAAATCTATGCATAAATTTGAATATTTAAAGCCAACACGCATAAGTGATATAGCCGTGAAATAGTGTGAAGTCGTTTTCGGTGGTTTCCGACAAAAATACCGCCAATATGCTTGAAAAGCGGTCTCTTCGAAAAACTACGAATAACTTTGAATATCTATTAATAATATCTATTAATTCTAATTTTGCACAGGTCCAAAAATTTTCGCCAAGACCGCGAATACGGATAATTTACCCCGAATTCAACTATTTCCGATAATATGCGAATTCCAGTTTAAATTTATTTTATTCCGTCCGAAATAAAATTAGTTATCTTAGTTGCAAATTATTTGCAGGCAGTGGCCACCTGAAGTCTGGACACCATGCACATTACCAAGTTTATTTATTGTATTTTATTTAACCTTTATTTATCCAGTTAGTTTCATTGAGACGCAGTATCTCATTTACAAGGGAGACCCATTTTTGCACAGAAGTAACAACACAATCACAAATAATAAGAACAACACAAGTAGTTTCCCAAAATGCTAAATGTATATAAATAAATATCATATATGTGGCCCATCACAGCACAGTGGGTAGTAAGTTGGAAATGATTAAATACTTAGTTTTGTTTCGTTACTCCAAAACGAATGAATAATTTCCGACTTAATTCCCACTTTGCTGAGATGTTTGTGGGTCTTTTTGTCTTCAGTAAATGGAGGGACTGTGTGAAAAATGGCTCTAATTCCTAAATTTCATGCAAATGGTTCTTGGTTAAACCTCTTTACCTACCACTGAAATTCTACACTTCGATCACATCTTGATGCCGTCATCTCAAATCTGTTGTGGTGGTGCACCGAGCCACTTTAAAAAAGAATTTGTGGTGCTGTCCAAATACTTATGGACCTGACTGTGTATAGGTCAAACGCTCATTAGATAAAATGAGTGAGTGCATTAATTCCCAGGAGCTGGTTGGGACTTCATAAATCTCGAGGTTCTTGCTTTCCACAACAGTCTGCAATAATGGGCTGAAAAGTTCATAGGCTGGCCAGGAAGCTGTGGTGGAATTTGACTATATGTGGTTTATTTTTCCACATAGTCTCCTGTCAGCAGATGCAATGGTCTGGTGAGCTGTGCAGGTTGTACCCCACCTTCGCTCACAGACGGATGGGATGGGCTCCAGCCTCCTAAGCTTCTGTACCTATAAAATCTAATGTCTGTCTGCTGTCGAACTGAAGGTGTCAACATGTACACACACAAAAACCTTCCTGTTTTGTGCCGTTTCATTTCGGGAAGTTAATGCACGCGTGTATTTTCTGCTTTAAAACAGGCGTATGTGTAACTTGCAGAAATCCTTTACACATTGCCGAAGACACACCACTTGTTTTGCCATGTTGCCGACATACAGGCCTTTTTTCCTTTTCGGCTAACCTTTCTCAATAGGTTTCGCTAGAAAGCCTCAGTCTTATTTAGAGCACCACACTCTGTGAAGTAGAACGCCAGATGTTTATAAACATAAACCACAGACTCTATACAGAGGCTTTTTTGCATATTGTGTATTCGCTATAATAACTTATTCCTTATTACCTGCTACTCTCTGGATTTCAGTGCAGGAACATAGGACGCCTTTCATGATAATCTGCTTGGCTGTTGTCAGTTCATCTAATGCTATTTCAACATGTATCATAAGTTACCCTTATTTAACATTGAAGGGCAACCCAAGCACCTGCAGGGTAGCCTTCGGAGAAAGAGTGCTGTGAAATGGATAAAAGTGAGAGTGAAAGCCAACGAAGCAGGTACTGATGCTAGTAAATGATAAAACGGTTCGGAAAAACGAAATGAATAAACACCTGTCAATTTTGATTTTTGTAGCACATTAAAAAAAAGTTGGTTGGTTAAGCATTTACCAGTCTGTAGTGTTGTCATGCCTTCTCTCTGAAGACACCAAGTGATACAGCAATTCAGGTGGTTTTTTTTTGTCCTGCTGTTCCTGCACACTGGTCCTAAAGTGCATTCGAACAGGTCACCGTTGACATGTTTTGTTTTCGTGTTCGCCAAGCATTCTCTGTTGGGACAGGTCAGGACAGCGTGTAGGCCAGTCAGGCACCACCACCCTCTTCTTCCTCAGCCATTTCTTTTTAATGTGTACAGAATGCGGTTTTGCGTTGTCTTGCTGAAATTTGGATGGGTGTCCATGAAAAATCCCAGTGTACTTTTCTACATTAAGGCTGTCGCCACAGAAATACATTTTTCAGCATTGTCTCCTCTGTGGTCTACACACTTCTCCCATCGGTGTTGCAGCGCATTAGTCCTTCTTAATGTGCGCTCACACGATTCCGATCATGATCACGGTTTGTGACAATCGTATTCCAATGTTAGGCCGCTGTTTCAGACAGATTTATTCCGCTGTGTACCAGTGTTCTCCGATTGCTACCGAATGCGATTCTGGTGTTTCAGTCTGTAGTGATGTCACTTCATTTTGTTCCAGTGTTCTCCCAAAGTTGCTCCCAATTTTTCTCCAGTGTAATACTGATGTGTTCCAATGTTTCTCCAGTATTGTTCCTGCTTCCCTGATGCACTCTGGGGGGGGAAAATAAACAACAAAAAACACCAAATGTTTCACCACTTCCAAAATTCACTCTTAATTTCACTCTTCCCTGAAGTTTTCCCAGAAATTCTACAATGTCCTCCTATCTTCTCTGATGTTTTCCGATGTGTACCGATATTCTCCAGTTTCCTCCAGTGTAACACTGGAATATGATCAGTTTCAACCTTTAGTCAGCCTATAAACCTTTTAAGGCCACCCTTGTATATTTATCTCCTTCACATCTTCAAGTGTTTAAAATGCGAGGCAGTGGTGTGGTGTACTCTGGTGGCATTAAATATTCAGAGAAGCGTTGCAGTAAGAGATTATTTAATAAACACTCCTTTTAAATGTGACACATGGAAAGTGCCTTTGTGCATTATTTCTTTAACCTAATACATTTTATTTTATTATACCAGTGGTAACACACAACACAGTAGTGCTGCAGAGTTTTTGTACTATTTATATTTACTTTCTCTTGAGCACTGAAAAGAAATGCTAGGCCTCGCCAGATAATGATGTCCCAGCCAGTGTGGATTGAAACATTGACCTGTACCATGGGCTAATTTAACATTATGGCTCAGTTTCTGGAAGGATTCTCTTTTCATTCTCGTTGGCACTGATTTCAGGGGTTTTTACAATGCACTTTTCAACCGCTGCCTCTTTGTACCTTTGTACTTGATATCTTATTACCACTAATCTATAATTTCACTATAGTTATAGTCTGATGCTTTATATCTTTTTTACTGTCACTGTCTGATTGCACTACACCCTGCCTACCTCACATTTGTACCTGTAACATACTCTACTCTATTGGTCAAAGGTATGTGGACACTTAACCATCGTGCCCATGTGGACCTTTCCCAGAAAGCTTGGATCACACAGTTGTGTAGGGTGACTTTGCACGCACTAGTATTAGGGAATCCCCTTTACCAGAACTAAGGGTTCCAAACCTTTGCCCACATACCAGTGTCGCTGTGCGCAAAGCAAGGTCCCTAGCGTCATGATGAGCAAGGATTGGTGAAGAAGAACTCCAGTGGCCTACACAGAAGTCGGACCTGGAATGCAGACTGTGCGCCAGGCCATCTTTCTCTTTCTTAAACAGTGAAGATGGCTTTGGTCTGCTATTGATTTGAACAGGTTTGCTTCGAAGGCTTAAGGCTACAATTCAATTGCAATGATGGATTTCTCCCGAATTGCTGCGGTTTTGTACTCGAGTCTCCATCAGTGAATAGTTGATGTCTTCAACAAAAGAGACTGCATGTTAAAACTAGAACGAATTTCCTGGTAATATGATGGCACCTTTTGACCCAGTTATAGAACTGTATTATTTATATTCACACTAGCCGGTGTCACCCAGATGAGGACGGGTTCCTATGTGAGTCTGGTTCCTCTCAAGGTTTTTAATCGTCGTGTCTCGGGATGACTTGAAGAAAAAAGCTGTCATCTTTAAAATCAGCTATAAATTAAAATCTGAGATTTATATAAAATCCCAAATCAAAAACTGGTGGGACGGTTTTGCAATTAAAATCAATGAAAATGATGATTTGTGCATGTCTGCCTCACAGCATTTCTGTGTGTTGTTTCCTTGCTTGCGAGGGTTTCCTCCAGGTACCCTGGTTTCCTCCCACAGTCCAAAGAAACGCACATTAGACTAATTGACTGTTCTAAATTGCCCCGAGTGTGAGTGTGAATGCATGTGCGTGTTGCCCTACGATGAATTGGTGAGCTGTTCAGGGTGTACCCGGCTTTCGCCCAGCAACCATAGTAGGATCAAGTGGTTCGGCAAATGAATATATGAATCACACGCTTAACGCTGGTTGCTGTGAAATGCATTCTGGGATATTAGGCCATCCTAAGTCCACTGAAGTTACCACCCGATGTGTCCTTGGTAAAATGGGAGGAGCAAAAACACGTCCAGGTATTTGGACTGTACTTGTCTCGATGTGAATCTGGAATTGGGGCAGTACTTGAGCTGTGACTGATGTCGTTTCACAAGTCTGCAAGAACACAAGTACAGACACGTATGCAAATTAAGAAACGGCGTAGGTCTTTTCTGGATACTGCTTTTGTACCAAATGCTTATAATCACCTAATGACATCACCTGTTTCGTATACATCATTTTTTAATTATTCTGTCATTACTAGGCCTTAATTGCCCTGTCCCAACTAAACTGGAATGTGTTGCAGGCTGCTAATGGACAGTATATTAAAAAATGATATGAAGTTGATCAGACAGAATCACCAGCATCCAGGGAGGGGCATAAGCATGTACATGCCCCCCTGCGTGACATGCAACATGCATGACTGAATGATGCACATTTAGGGGTGGCCTAACCGAGGCATATCCACTCCTTTTGTACGAATGAGCTCACAGATCAATGTGAGCGGCAGGGATGCCTCCCATGAGAGCTCGGCCAATCAGCTCTCATGGACTTCATTCGCGGGTTGGCTGTGGCATCAACCTGAATCGGAACCTGCGTTCTCCAGGTTGATCGTTGCTCACCTTGTCGATGTGCCTGCTCATCAGTGGTTTCATAAATAAGCATTTTTAATATAATCTCAACTTGTTTTGATTCTGCGGTTTTATTTTTGTAAAGCTGCATTGTGACGATGTTTATTGAAAGACTCTCCAGAAGAGTGGAGGCTGTTACATGAATAAAGGGGTGACCAACTCTATATTAATGCTCCCAGGATTGAATTGAAATGTTCGAGATGTCCATATGCATTTAATGGTTATGTATCCCCATACATTTGTCTATGTAGTGTATATTATATCATGCTTGTAATATATTGTGCCATACCCCATCCTACAGTGTAATTTATACCAGTGACCAGATGGAATGCAGGTGTAAGAATTTCATGATTCAGTGTAACTGTCTGTTTTATTGTGTATATAAAAATAAACTCTTGAATCTTACATGAAATATTTTTACACATTCTAAAGCACAGGCCTGATTTTTGTTTACCAGGTTTGTAATAAATATATTGAAAACTCTGGAAATGAAACAATTCAATTCAATTCAGTTTTATTTGTGTAGTGTTTTTTTACACTTGATGTTGTCACAAAAAGCAGCGTTACATAGTAAAACATATTTGGTAAAAAAAAAAGTAAACTTATTTTAAATATTTCTCTATAAACCCTGTACATCCCCAATGAACAAACCTGTGGTGACAGTTGCAAGAAAAGCTCCCTCAGACAACAGGAGGAAGAATCAGCTGTGTTTCTTCTTGGGGCAGCCGTAGCCTAATGGTTGGAGAAGCGGCTTTGGGATCGAAAGGTAGCTGGTTCGAATTCCGAACCAGCAGGAAAAATGTGTGGCGGTGGGGGAGTGAGCTGCACCTTCCTTTCCTCCACATTCATGGCTGAAGTGCCCCTGAGCAAGGCACCTAACCCCCAACTGCTCTCCCAGTGCCCCAGTGTGTGGCAGCCCACTGTTCCGAGTGTGTGTGTGCTCACTTTGGGTTAAATGCAGAGGCAATAATTTTTGTTGTGGGATTAATACAGTATAGCAAAATGAATAAAAAATAAATAAAAATAAAAGCAAACCTTGAGAGGAACCAGACTCAAAAGGGGAAACCCATCCTCATTTAGGTGAAACCAGATAAAATACAAACCATGTAGCAGAAACTTCACTGTAATGTAACATGAAGTCTAGCTGATAATTTTATAACTGTTATCTTTACAGTTTCTGAGTGTATATTTAGGTCCATACGGATCATCATCAACAGGAAACAAACAAGCAAAAAATAAATGGGTAACAGTCTTAATGAGTTTGGAAATCACAACCGTATGTGGTGCAGCTTTGCAGAACGTCATTACCACAAAAATATATTAAGAAAAATAAATCAACATTGGCTTTGTAGATTTTTACTGCTGTGGTAGAGACTAGTTTTAAAAATCGAAATCCCAGTTTCTCATTTATAGCTTAGTGGAAAACCTCAGAGCACTTCCTGCTTTCTAAAATGACGCATTTACAAGCTATTATTTTAGTGTTCTCTTGCTAAGGCTGGATAAAAAAATTACGGGTTTCTCATCAGCGCCCGGACACGGCAATTGGCGCCGCATCAAATTATTTATTTATTTATTTTTCGAATAAACACACTCAAAACCTCTGAAGATGTCTTAGACAAGGTAAAAACGACACAGAAGGCGATTCGATGTTAGATACTGTGATTGTGAGATTGGTTTAGTTCTGTTTGAAATAGATCTACTTTCTAAAGATTTGTGGAACTGCAAGGCTGCTGTTCTGTAGACAGTTCAGGGTTTCAGAGTTTAATACATGTTAAATGTACGTGTAAACGACTGCTCATCTAGGGTGGATTGTGAAGCAGAAAATTGAAGTAAACAAGTACTTCAAAAAGGTTCCTGTTTATTTATTAAAAAATCCCTTCAACAATTTGCTGGACGTCACCTCAAGTTCCTGGCTTCAGTCACTTTACACTTTCCTTTCATTTAGCCTTAAAGGCTTTTGGGCTTCAACAGTCACGTCATTTCTCTATTAAAGTGTTGTTGTTTTTTCAGTTTGGGTTTGTATTTTATATTTTTTCTTGCTAGGTGACTTTAGTGAGTCCATATTATCGTTTTGGTTATTAATATTTTTGTTTTAGGCCAAGGAAATGATGAACTCTCATCATGTGTTTCTCCCAGGTGCTATGAAGAAGAACCTGACCGCTGAGCAGGTAAAAGAGGACCTGCTCTCACTTGGTAGGACTTTTTTTTTTGTTGTTCTCTAAACTCAGTAACTTGTACATTGAAAAGCTGTGACTCAGCAGTTGTTATAAAAAACAAAAGAAAAGTGATCATGTATTTTTATGAAAATTCATAGCCACAATTCTTAATAAAAGGATCAACAATAAGAACATGAACAATTATTTGAAACCCTCACTTGCTTATGTAGAATTGCTTCCAACAGTGAGTTAAGCGGTCAATTATCTTTATTCTCTTAAAATACATAGGAGAAACAGTATTAAAGAGAAACATTCTAAGGTGCAAAAATATTGGTGTAAAAGTCGAATTAATCTGTTTATTAGTAGGTTACTCCGCTTGAACGTTTCCCACATTTTGTATTGTTATAAACAGCAATGTATTTAATTGGGATTATAAATGTCAGTACATAATATCCCACAGTGAAGGAGTGCAGTATACACTGTTATTGTTTAAATATAAACTATATACCCTCCTTGTGGCCCATGGATTATTACTGCTACATTAAGTTACCTTCAGAAGTAACATAATTACCTGCAGGTAAAGATTGAGGTACTCCCACTATAAATATGCTTGTTCTTGGAAGCCACAGAGTTGTTTTTTTAAAGAACATACAGTATCTTAATAAACAGAATCATGAAGACCTGTCAAAACAAGTCTGGGACTGATTCTAATGAGTGTATGCTTAAAATACCTTCGATTATGCACAATGAAATTCAATAATAAACAATGGAAAGAACATGTCCCAACCATGGACAGGAGAATGAGGTACGCTAGTAACAGAAGGAATCAAAAGGCCAAAGGAAGGAGATGTTTATAGGACATACATTGCCAGGACACTCTTCAAAGCTTGACTTTATGGAAGAATGCCAAGGCTTATGAAATCCTGTTTGGTGTTTGGCTAAAGACATGTTGGAGACCCAAGGAATGTGTGGGGGGGAAATATTTTTTCTGTTCTTAGAGCAGGATTCACCTGTGACCTCACCTTGGTCTTTATAGATCACTGGCACTCTGAGAGCACCATCCCAACAGTGAAGCATGATGGTGGTAGCACCGTGTTGTGGAGCTGAGGATGGTGCCAAAAATATGATAACCATAGAGTAGAATATGTTATAGGCTGCAGGGGGTTTGAGAATGGGACAGAGCTTCATCTTCTAACAAGACAACCCTAAAACCGCATTCACACATGAAGTGACCAGCAACCATGCAAAGTCAAGGAGCACGCGTGAAATGAATTTTCACAAGCGACGCGAAATGAACGGGTATGGAGTTTAACTGTGTTGAACTTTCACGCAGCGCGATTTGAGAAAAGATACGGCCAAAATCTTTAAACAATGAACACAGTAGTTAAATTACTCCGCCCACATCAACGTGATAGATTAGGTTATTATCGTAGGGTCTAAATATCCTGTGCTTTATGACTGCACGCAGAAATTTTAAAAGGATAATAACCAGAAACGCCATACTTGGATCCTCTTTTTTTAAACGGTTGGAATTTCCTGTGAGTATATGTTTATATACTTTTAACTTTCCGGTTCATGATGCACATGTGACTCTGTTCTGTACTTGCCGTGTGATAATAATAAAGATATATAATAAGCTATTTATGTTGAAACAGTGAGCTAAAAATAAACTCAGATAATATAAGATAATGATTAAAAATAAAAAAATCAGACCTGCTTTAAAAGTGCACTGCTGCTACTCATGGTTTCACTCAGAAATCTTTTTAAGTGTTGAACATCCAAGGAGGTTACCTAGGCAAGGAGACCTGAGCGGTGAAGTGATTTGGTTGCCGCTCGTTGCTTCATGTGCGAATGCGATTGTTCCAATGATACAGTGGAGTGGTTCAAAACGAACAACCTGGATGGTCCACTCAAAACCTTGACCTCAGTTAAGAATTAGTGGCAAGATTTGAAAATTACCATTCACCAAAAATCTAAATGAAAAAATGGACAAAAATATTAAGATCTAGATGTTCAAAGCTAACAAATTTATTAGACCACCTGTCATAAATGAAAGACAAATATTTTTGAAAAGTTTGTTACAGAAAGTGTGTGAATGGTTGTATATGTGTTGGCCCAGCGGGCTGTTCAGGGTGTACCCCACCTTCGCCCAGAGATGGCTGAGATGGACCTCAGCCTCCCCGCGACCCTAATTAGGATTAAGCGGCTTAGAAAATGAATGAATGAATTAGTTAACATTTACTTGTGTTTGTTAGTTAAAGAAAGATAATTGACAAATTGTTCATTCAGAACAGCTTGCCAGACCATCGCAGAGCCAACACACACACACACACACACACACACACACACACACACACAACACAACACCATTCATACTCACACTCATAGATAGGAGCAATTCGGAAAAACCTAATGTGCATGTCTTTGGACTGTGGGAGAAAATGAGAGTACCCAGAGGAAACCCACAAATGCATGGGGAGAACATGCAAACCCCACACAGAAACGCCGTCACTGAGTCCCGGACTCAACGCATGTCCTTCTTGCTGTGAAGTGTGCTAACCACTAACCCCCACAATAAAACGAATGTATTGCATCTTCAAATGTTCTACCAAACCTTTAAAATGAGGTCTGTTTCAATTCCAGCTTGTAAAATTACATTATGTAGAGCAATTCAAGGAGGGGGAATGCTTATTCAGGTACTGTAGACTGAAAAAATGCTGATCTCTGACTCATGTGTCACTGTACAGGGTTAACTGAAGACAAGGCCACTCACTTCTCTGATCAGGTAATGAATTTAAAAGAAACACCGCGTCACTTTGTACCATCTGGCACCATTAAGATCTTTTGCTTTCCCAAAATACGAGATGCTGTATTGTATGTGTTTCTCATACACCATGAGGCACATTAATATTCTGTGAAGCCAAATATAATATATAATTACATTTTTTATGTATGTTTTGTTTTAGTGGAGGATTCACTACCCAGTCTTGTCCAGACTGGCAGTTGCACAGACGTTAATGGTCAACCAGTTGGTGGATATGGAATGGAAATTTGGAGGTTAGTGATTATAGATCTTGTGACAAAAGGTAACATGCTGTTGTTTTAAAGAGAAAACTGCACTTGTTAAAAGTTAATATCATTCGAATCTCTAGAATAATTTCTTTCTGTGTATAAAATTTTAGGTTGATAGCTTCCGTTTTAACAAATTATAGGCAGTTATTTGAAAGATAATTATCAGAATGATGATGTCATCAGGGCCCAAGTTAACATGTATTATAAGTATAGGATTTTGAATCATTCATGCCATTTATTTGTGTCAAAAGGTTCAGATTAAAATCATTACTTGTGCAGTGGGAAACTATACACACACCAGGATTCTTATACTTAAACACAAAATGAAATACTATAAAGATTTAGCTACGGCGGCGCTACAAAATAATTAACCACTCCTGATATGACATGATATTATGTAGCATGAAATTGCTTTGCACAACAAACACGTACGCTAACGTCATGGACGACACCCCACACCCAGATATACAGAAACGAATTCTTTCATGGTAATGTTTTATTGGAGGAAAATTTAAGTTAATTTAAGTTCCATAGAAAATTTGTTAAACAGTGTTAACACTCAGATATATTCATATATGTAATATTCATATATGTTTCGAGATGCGAGATGCCATCCCACTGGATGGGTTCATTTCCGTAAGCAGGTTATACGTGCAAGAGACATCATGTGATTTCTCAGTGTGATTGGGTTAAAAGCCTTTCTATTCAAATGAGTAATGCATTAGAAGTAACAAGTATTTAGAAGTAACAGTTTATTTTGCCAGCTAAAAAAAACTAAGATACCTGCTGCATATGTTGCATAGAATTCTGTTTACAGTGTTAAAAAAGTGTATTTTATTTTATTTAAAAAGTGTATTTTATATTATTTAAAAAAGTGTATTTTATTTTATTTAAAAAAGTGTATTTTATTTTATTTAAAAAGTTTATTTTATTTTATTTAAAAAGTGTATTTCATATTATTTAAAAAAGTTTATTTTATTTTAAAAGTGTATTTTATTTTATTTAAAAAGTGTATTTTATTTTATTTTAAAAGTTTATTTTATCTTATTTAAAAAGTGTATTTCATATTATTTAAAAAAGTTTATTTTATTTAAAAAGTGTATTTCATATTATTTAAAAAGTGTATTTTATTTTATTTAAAAAGTGTATTTCATATTATTTAAAAAAGTGTATTTCATATTATTTAAAAAAGTGTATTTTTATTTTTAAAAAGTGTATTTTGTTTAAAATGTGTATTTTATTTTATTTAAAAAGTGTATTTTATGTTATTTGAAAAGTGTATTTTGTTTAAAATGTGTATTTTATTTTATTTTTAAAAGTGTATTTTATTTTATGCTTTGAAACAAGTAACAGTTTGGAGGGGAAGAAAGAGTAGTAGAAGTTACCTTCAGTCAGACATTCCCATTATGATGTTTATATACCGGCATGCAAAACATCACCACAGGCTTCCCACATGTACACGAACAGACTGACACAATGTGCACAACACAAAAAATCAGATCAATGCTATACCAATTTCTCTTAAGTATGGTGCTCTGTTTGTGTGAGGCTTTGCGCCGCATGGAGCTCCGCTACTAAAGGGAATTATGTTTAAAGCCAAACTTCTGCATATTTCTATGGGTATTGATGATGTCATCATTCAGAGATTCAGTTTTCAAATAACCACGAATGAAATTGTTAAATTTTGAACACTGACAGATTTTAATATAGAGTTTTGATTGAGATTAACTTTGAATAAGTGCTGTCTTCTCTTTTAAGTAATGTTGTGTATGAATGCAACCTTTGCCCTACTCTTCCTGTTACTGTAGTTACTGTAGGAACAAGTGAACTGCAAAAGGCTGGAAACATCTTTCTGCAGGTAACTAATCACATACTCATTCAAAATGCAGCAGAATAAAAGATTATACTGTAATTACCTCTCTGGTGACCACTTAAATAAAGGGTCATTTATAAAAGGTTAAAGAAATATTGGGCTTCGACTTGCATAAAGGACAGAAAAAGAAAAGGATGCGCAGTGTATAGGACAAAAAGAGCACTAGCTGTTATTGCTCTCTGTGTTAGAATAGCCTTCCTTCTCTCCCAGCCCTGAAGACACACACACACATTACAAATGGCTTTTTTTCTATGTGACTGATCACAGCACAGGGCGCTTTGTTATTTGACTTCAGAACAGATTTTCACCTGTTAGTCACTCTTTAACCTGCTCACATAAATATCCCTTCACCCCCAAACACAAACACACAAAGCTGACACGCACATGAATGATAGCCTGAGGGCCTGCTTTTTAACAGACTGAGGATGAGTGTAAAGTCAACGTGCTGCTGCCTTCATTAAACCTGTTTCCCAAGTAGTACTGTGTCACCTTTGTAATTGTCTACAGCTGAAGCTGGTGCTCAGGAAGGGCAACGCAACAGAAAACGTGTATATGGGTAAGTTTAAAGTTATAAAGGGGATTTTTTTTTTCTCGGGCTTGTAGCCTAGCTGTTTAATTTTATTAATCTTTAATTTTTTAAAAGTAGTACTATATTATGTAGCAAATGAAGAAAAACATCTGTTTCATTTCATGAGTTTATGAATATCTAAAACATTTACGCCCATAATCTTTTTCAAATCTTTAAGATGTGGTTGTTTTTCTTCTTTCAGAACTAACTCTACCCCAGTTCTACAACTTCCTTCATGAGATGGAAAGAGCCAAAGCCAATATGGACTGCTTCAGCTGAGGACCGGTGTTCTTACACATTCTACTCCTATA
This sequence comes from Tandanus tandanus, assembly GCA_039654325.1. Lineage (NCBI taxonomy): Eukaryota > Metazoa > Chordata > Actinopteri > Siluriformes > Plotosidae > Tandanus > Tandanus tandanus. The sequence goes on from JBCNYH010000003.1 coordinate 20,232,290, forward strand.
ATGTTGATCAATCCTGTATTGGTAATTCACAGAAACGATTGAATGTCGAATGAATGAATGAATGACTGTGTGTCCATTTGTATGTAATTTAATGTATAGTGAATGTTTCCATAAACAGGAAAACTTTATGTGCACTTTGACCTGTTTGATTCACTTGTCTGTTGTCTTTTATACAATAAAATCTACTAACGTAATAAAACAAGCTGTTAAAAGGAAATTAAACCCAAACTTAATAAAAGCTTGCAGGCATAGTTTGGTCTGTTTCTATGAAGTTGTACTATTTCATGAACATTTTTTCATGTACATAATAAAAAACCACACACGGGGGCGATATTGTAATGCGAAAAGTAGAAAAAGTCATGTGATTACCTCGTGTTCCACTCTACAGTACTAATTTTGCATGTGAATACATGGTGCGGTGTTCTTTTCTTTCATACGTACGATAAGATTCTTATTTGTGATCGGAAGTGCGTATGATTTATATTTGTGCCTAGTTTTATTTTTATTTCGAAGTTTAATAGTTTATATCTATTGTTAGCTTGATGTCTGTATACTGTTATTTTTGCCATTAACTTGCCTTATATGAACTGAAGGATTTACGTCCTATTCTCGAAATTTTGCACCAGAGTGAAATTAGCAGCCATTTCAACCTGGCTAATGCAAACATTCAAATGGATTTTATCAGGGTGCCACTTTAACTTTAACTAAAACTGTAAGTAAAAAACACCTAATAATGAAAATATAGATATGTTCATGTGTAAAGGGAGAGTTTGGAAGGCTTTCCTTTCATTTCACTTTAAGTACATTTTTAAAGCTTTCAGAAATAAAAGTTAACAGTCTATATCCATCCATCTGTACCACTTATCTGGGTTGTGCTGTGAACTGGAGCCAAACTTAGCTGACTTTGGGCATAGGCACTCATGGTCAATTTAGAATAGCCAGTTGATCTACTCTACAGGTGTTTGAATGGTGGGAGGAAACCAGAACTCACAGAGGAAACCCATACACACATGAAAACAAAGACTATGAAGCCCCAGTCAGCCACAAGGGTTGAACCCAGAACTTGCTTGCTTTGAGGCAACGGTGCTAGCCACTGCTACCCGTCATGGGGGCATGTTTTGTATCTTTATTATATAATACCTTGGAGCTTTAAACATAATTTAGGGCACATGATTAGACCTTTAAGATGCCCTTTTACCAGCCAACGGAATTGGCCACGATGACTTTCTGAAACCTGTACTTCCGTTTACTCCTGTATGCGAGTATGAATGACCCCTGCATCGAATGCGATGGTAGTACTAAACATCGCCATCTTGAAATGGTATGCCACCTTCTGTTTTCCACTTTCTACGAGGCCAGATTGTTCCTCCGGTCACGCAGTCTTGTTACTGTTATTGTAAACACACACCGAACCAAAACAAGATGTAAAACAGGTGAGTAAGAGATATTAAGCCAGTGAGCTGGGGTGGATTCACCCGGAAACCTTTATATTCATCCAAAATGAACTGATAATGAAAGATGAAACACATCAGATATTCACTAGTGAATGGGCACCTTTAAGGACCACTAGACCAACAGTTAAAGTAACACCATATGCACTTTCCTAAGTAAAGGATACAGACATGCTCCCTTATTGGTACCAATTCAGCAACAAAGGAAGGAAGTTTTGGTACCTTCATTTCATAGTGTGAGTAGCTGGCAAGCTTTTAACAAAATGTTTTAGAAAAACAAATCATTAAGATTACATGTGTTTATTTCTGTACTTACAATGAATACAATTTACTTAAGACATTTAGGGAAATATCTGGATGGCACGGTGGCTTAGTGGTTAGCATGTCTGCCTCACAGCATGAAGGCTCTTGGTTTGAGTCCCGGGCACAGCAAGGGTGTTTTTGTGTGGAGTTTGCATGTGCCTGCGTGGGTTTCTGCTGGGTAATCCGGTTTCCTTAAACAGTTGAAAGACATTAGGCTAATTGTCTGTTTCAAATTGCCCCTAGGTGTGTGCGTGAATGGTTTTGTGTGTGTGTGTGTGTGTTAGCCCTGTGATGGTCTGGTTGAGCTCTTCAGGGTGTACCCCGCCTTCAACCACTGTTGCCTGAGATGGGCTAAGCCTCCCCGCGACCCTTATAGGATTAAGCGGTTTGGCAAATGAGTGATGATGGGAGTGAAATATCTCCACACATAAAAAATTGTTCAGTAGAGATGAGTGATTATAGTTTATTTCGAATTTTGTTTCTTTCTTATTAATATAGAATTTAAATCATTTGTAAAATCATTTATTTTCTTTACTAAATTTTTGACATGTTTAACCAATATCTTGCATCATTAAATTTGAGCTCTCTCTCTGTCTCGGTCTCTCTCTCTCTCTCTCTCTCTCTCTCACACACACACACATACACACACACACACACTCTCTCTTTCTCTCATACACACGCTCTCTTTGTCTCTCTCTCTCTCTCTTACAAACGCTCTCTTTGTGTGTGTGTGTGTCTGTGTCTCTGTCTCCCCCCCCCCCCCCACTCTCTTGCTCTTTCACACCTCTAACATGTCAGAGCTCATTCCACTCAACATACTGCAGAATCAGTTCTGAGAGATCAGGATCCAGTGACAGTAAAGAAAGCAAACCACTGAACCCTTTTTTCTTTTGTCCTGTGTTTCTTTACCCCACCCTTTCCCCAGCAGGACTCTATGATTTGTGAACAGTCTTTCTTGAGCACATTCATTGGATGGATTAATCATAGGTTTTGTTGTCTACATGAAGGCAAATCAGTCCTCAGACCAGGTAATGGCCTCACACTTGCATGCACGGTACAGTAGAAGAGCATACATGGTTGCGTGCAGAAGGAAATGGTGAAAACAGAGTAACTTACCGTTACGCTAGAGAGTAAAAAGGGGAAGTCTCATTTCCACTGGATTTAAGTCAAGACCACACACACAGACACACACACACACACACCGATTACTCAGAATTCTGTAACATGCATCTGGGGAGTTCCAAGACGAATGAGCAAAATAGCAGCTGTACTACAGCGTGCATGTGTAGATCTATTACTGTCATATATAGGCACAGACATAACATATAGTTATATTTTAATATTTTTGTTTGTACAACAAAACACTAATTTAAAAATTGCTGACATCCTCATAAATATTTGGTAATGCACCCCTAGAGACAATACCATGCTTCTTCAAAGATAAAATATGAAACAATTATTCATCCATTCATTCATTGAACCGCTTCATCCTAGTAAAGTTGTATAGAGGCTGGAGCCAATCTCAGTCAACTCCTGTTGAAGGCGGGGTACACCCTGAACAGCTCTCCAGTCCACACCTAGGGGCAATTTGGAACAGCCAATTAGCCTAATGTGCAGGTCTTCAGACTCTGTGAGGAAACCGGAGTACCCAGAGGAAACCCAGGAAAGCATGGGAAGAATATGAAATCGACACAGAAATGCCCTTGCCAAGCCTGGGACTCGAACCCAGGACATCTTGCTCTGAGGCAGATGTGCTAACCACTATATCACCCTGCCGTCTTAAACAATTATTTTGTTTTATAAATATTTCTAGTTCTATAACATTTCTGTTACTCCTCCTTTGATCCATATTTGGGGTCATTACATTATTTTAAGCTCCATCTACCACCAACCTGCTGGCAGAGGCGAAAAAGTGTTTGGTTTTCAAATGTTGTAAATCTTCCTAAGAGTACCGGAAGCACCATCGACAAAACCATCAGTGATCCACCACCAAATTTAAGTCCCATCAGCATCCTCCTCACGGTGTGAACATAATGAATAATTTGGGGGTTATCCTGGGGCAGGAGGGCTTCCAAGTTATGCAGATCTGTGAGTGTTAGTCTGACTTGTTCTTCATGTATGTGTGTGTGTGTGTGTGTGTGTGTGTGTGTGTGTGTGTGTGTGTGTGTGTGTGTGTGAAGGTAGGTAGGTAGATAGTAATATGTAGGTAGTGATATTTAGGGATACTTGAGGAGAGATATGTAATGATACGTAGGTAGTGATATGTAGTGATACATAGGAAATGATATGCGGGGATAAGTAGGTAGTGTTACATAGGTAGTGATATGCAGGTAATGATATGTAATGATGCATAGGAAGGGATAGGTAGTGATATGCAGCGATAAGTAGGTAGTGTTGCATAGGTAGTGATATGAAGGTAGTGATATGTTGTGATGCATAGGAGGTGATAGGTAGTGATACATAGGAAGTAATAGGAAGTGATAGGTAGTGATATGTAGTGATAAATAGGAAGTGATAGGTAGTGATATGTAGTGATACATAGGAAGTGGTAGGTAGTGATATGTAGTGATACATAGGAAGTGATAGGTAGTGATATGTAGTGATACATAGGACGTGATAGGTAGTGATATGTAGTGATACATAGGAAGTGATAGGTAGTGATATGTAGTGATGCATAGGAAGTGATAGGTAGTGATATGTAGTGATACATAGGAAGTGATTGGAAGTGATAGGTAGTGATATGTAGTGAT
>JBCNYH010000003.1:20237632-20257841 GCA_039654325.1 Tandanus tandanus
GTAGTGATACATAGGAAGTGATTGGAAGTGATAGGTAGTGATATGTAGTGATACATAGGAAGTGATAGGTAGTGATAGGTAGTGATACATAGGAAGTGATAGGAAGTGATAGGTAGTGATACATAGGAAGTGATAGGATGTGATAGGTAGTGATATGTAGTGATAAATAGGAAGTGATAGGTAGTGATACATAGGAAGTGATAGGAAGTGATAGGTAGTGATACATAGGAAGTGATAGGAAGTGATAGGTAGTGATACATAGGAAGTGATAGGTAGTAATATGTAGTGATACATAGGAATTGAATTCTAGTGATATGTGAATGTAGACAATTCTCCATTGTTTCAGCTTGGAAATTGTGACTGAACTACAGTACAGCAGGTCCATGCCTGTGGTTTGTCAAAATAAGGCATTCAGAAGTCTTCACTCAGACTCAAGAGCTGCTGTCTAGTTATCTCACACTTACAGTCAGCAGAGACAGATGAGGTATGAGGTGTTTCCTTGAACTTCCCTCACCCTGGAAGAGTTTTACAGATTCACAGCGCAAGAATAATCATTTAGCAGACAGGAACATAGATAGATAGCTCTCTCCACTGTAACATTAATTCATTCATTTGCTGAGCTGCTGTATCCTTCTAGGGTCATGGGGAGGCTGGAGCCTATCTCAGCCGGCCCTGAGTGAAGCCAGGATACAGCCTGAATAGCTTGCCAGTCCATTGCAGGGACAACACACACATAACCATTTACACTCACACCTAGGGTCAATTTGAAACGGCCACTTAGTCTAATGTGCATGTCTTTAGATTGTTGGAGAAAACTGGAGTACATAGAAGAAACCCATTCAAGCATGGGGAGAACATGCAAACTCCATACAGAAACGCTCCAGCAGAGCTCAGTACTGGAACCAAGGATCTTCCCTCCGTGAGGTGGATGTACTTACCACTACGCCCCCATGCCATCTTGTGCTAACATACCTACAGTATATAAATCAGATAATAGTGATTAGCATGTTTGCCTCACAGCAAAAAGGTCCTGGGTTCGATTCCCGGGCTCGGGTGTTTCTGTCTGGAGTATGCATGTTTTCCTCTTGCATGCGTGGGTTTTCTCCAGGTACTCCAGTTTCCTCCCACAGTCCAAAGACATGCACATTAGGTTAACTGGCTGTTCCAAATTGACCCCGGGTGTCAGTGTAAGTGTTGTTGTGTGTGTTGCCCTGGTCTGGCGAGCTGTTCCGGGGGTCTTCGCCCAGTGTTGGCTGAAATAGGCTCCCCACCCAGGCCCGCCCGCAACCCTAGAAGGATTAAGCGGTTTGGCAAATGAGTGAGTGAGGGAGAGTTTATAGTTAGATGCAGTCAGGACTATGCTTGTGCTAAAATGAATGGATGATGTGTAATATGAAGGGTTTTTTTTCCTCCAGGGAAAGAATTTGTCTGTCATGTTTCATGTGAGAACCCTCAAACTAAAGCTGAAAGTCTCACTCTCTCTCTCTCTCTCTCTCTCTCTCTCTCCCTCTGTGTGTGTGTGTGTGTGTGTGTGTGTGTGTGTGTGTGTGTGTGTGCAAATCATAAAATATGACATTAAAATTAATCTGATACATTTGGATTCTCTTTATGTATGTTTGTGCACTCAAACTGTTCAAACTAACACAGTGCACCAGTTAAGCTAATACTGATTTATAAAATTTGCACAATGTATGATAGATTAGGCATGACGATTCATGACACCATATTAAAGGCACACCTCAAGCTTTCTGGCTGACCTTATGTTTGGGTGAACTCAAGACATGCATAAAATATTCTCTGTAAATTAGTAGAAGTATTAGAAAACTCCTTTGGTTTAACAAAAATACTTCAGTCCTATTCCAATCCAAGTCCTAAATCCGCACTGTTTTTGGTCAAAAGCTTGCGTGCTAAATACTTCTCCTCATACCACCTCACTTTCATGTCTACGTTTCATTAGGGCCAATCACAGTATCTGTAACAGCATCACTATGACACTAATGTACAGTCACATGTCTAGGTAAATCAGTCGAATGACATTGGCCTTAGCAAGCTAGTTTGTGGAAGTGGGTGTTTATGAAAGAGTAAAAATGGTGGGTACAAAACTGTCCAATACGAAGAAATGAAAGGTTATGAAAAATACACATTTATACTCTGGGAAGCAAGCAGCACGATGGTGTAGTGGTTAACACGTCTGCCTCACAGCAACAAGGTCCTTGGTTTGATTCCCAGGCTCGGGTGTTTCTGTGTGGAGTTTGCATGTTCTTCCAGTGCTTGTGTAGGTTTCCTCTGGGTATTCCAGTTTTCTCCCACAGTCCAAGGACATGCACATTAGGCTAACTGGCTATTCCAAATTGACCCTAGCTGTGAGTGTGAATGGTTGTGTGTCTTGCCCTGTGATGGTCTGGCAAGGTATTCAGGGTGTATCCTGCCTTTACCCAGTGTCGGCTGAGACAGGCACCAGCCTTTTTATTTTTGAATAGTCTAGACACCTGGAGCAAATGTGTATTTTGTTCATTTTAGTGTATTGTGAAGTTTTTCCCCTCTGGCCATTTGCTAACTATTTTAGGCCTTATTCCCAAACCAAACCATGTTCGTATAGCCTATAACCCAAACTCTGCAGGGTATGTAATAATGGTAAATGTGCCATCATGAGTGCACTTCTTGTTTTGACACAAATGAAAAGGATTAAAAGGATTCAGTGAAGAAAAGGATTGTTTAAATAAATTACACAGCTACACAGCTTTTTTATGTTATCATGTAACAAGAGAGAGCGAGAGCAGGAGAGAAAGAGAGAGAGAGCGAGAGCGAGCAAGTTATCAGCAACAAAACAGCACTGCACTAATGGTGCTGTAATATTGTGCCTGGTCTTTCGTGTTAGAAATACACAAATGTACAGAAGTTGATGCTGTAAGAAGTTATCTCATGTATAAAGGACACGTATGGCATATATTCCACATATATTTATTCACAGTTGTTTAATAATGCCGAGCCGAATTGATGTCACTGCCAGGCCCGCCCAGTATTTCTTTCAATGTTGTGATTAGCTGAAATTATATATATGGATATAACAAGACTGTCTCACCCAATTGCTGAGCTGCATAAACCTATTTGAATCGCAGGGAAAACACTGGAAGACACTGGCCAAAGGCAGGGTACACCCTGAATAGTTCGCCAGACCATCACAGGGCAACACACACAACCATTCACACTCACACTTGCACCTACAGTGACAATTTTGGAACATCCAATTAGCCTAATGAGCATGACTTTGGAGAGCATGTAAATTCCACACCACAGAAACACCCTCACTGAGTCCAGGACTCAAGCCCAGGATTTTGGTTGCATAATTCATTCATTCATCATTCATTCATTCATCATTCATTCATTCATTCATTCATTCATTCATTCATTCAAAAATTGAAAAATGTGTTTGTTTTTATTTTATTTGAGGGGTTGAAATAGTGATCTTTCCTCCAGTTGTGCATTAAATCATGTGTTTCCAATTCTTTTAAATGAAGCTATATAGTGAAAATAGCCTGTGAGTTTTATCTTTATTAAGAATCTTATGTCTGAGAATGAGGTCAAAGCCTTCACTTATTATTTTTTTCCCTTTAATCATGATCCCATCTATTTTAGTCAGATGGAAACGAGTAAACAGTGACACACTCCACACAGCACAGATACAGTCCTAGGGTTATTGTGTTATCATCACTTCTGCAATTTTCCTTTCCAGGCTGATGACTGAAGTGTTCTTGTATAATGATACCGGAGTGTACGACAGGTAATACTGCCAGTAAATAATACCATATTTGCAGTAAATAAAATAAATAATTTTCGCCTGGGAAGTCAGACTTATAGCCCCTGCCATTATGCTGGAGAAATGTGACGAAAGTGATTTCAGACAGGAAGAAAAGTCTTATGCACAGTTCATCAGGTTCTTTAAGGGGTATGACCAAAGGGGGCCCAGCTTATAGAAGTTGGAATCCCCCACCGCCAACCCCTTCCTCTACACACATACATTATTACTGCCTTCCTATGTCTCAAGTGTGCAGTTTCAAACAGGAAGTGGGACCAACATACAGTAAGCTCTATTGTGCTTGTCTTTTCCTTATAGTTCAGAGCTGCTTGTTTACAGCTAACCTCTTTTAAATCTTTCATTCTTACTTTCCCTCCTGCATTTTTTAAAAGCAGGTGTGTGACGTGTCAATCAACTGCTCATTTTTTTAAATCCCAAACACATATAAAGCCAATAATCTCATTTAGAGAGGGGTAATTGATGGGTTCGTACTTGTGTTCCCTGCAGTGCCAGACCACAGTCATGACGTTGGAACTGAATGAAGCCACTTCCTGCAGTATTTCACATCAGTCAGATCTGCCTTAATCTCGACAGTACAGGCATGCTGAGTGAGGCCTTTCTGGAGGAAAAGAGGGCCCCTGTTCACATTTCTGACAAAAGCAAGGTGCATGAGGTTTCCACCACATTTAGAAAAATATGGATTTGAGTGCTGTATTGTAAGATTGCATGTATGTAGCTGACATTGGATAAAAGAAACACTTAAATTGCTGAGTTTATACTGGCCTCTTCAACACACAGCACACAACAACACAGTGTTATATTCTCTAGGAGTGTCTCTCACTTGCAATTTGATTCTATATTTGCCTTATTGGTGTCTCTTTACAATATTCACATTTATAAATTGAGAGATAGAACGTTTTAATTTATTTTATACTTTGTCCCAATAAATAGGAACCTAAAAATACATTAGCTGACTAGGACCACTGTAGTTATGAAGCAGATTACTGTATACAATTAAATTAAAATATTTTACATTTGGAGTGGTTTTCTGTTTTGTAAAAAAAAAAAACAGCTTTTTTAGTGGCTTATGGGCACCAAGTAGACGGTAAAAGAAGGTGTCTGGACTCCTGGAGCATGAGTAAGTGTACATTTTTGTTTTTTATTTTATTGTATTGTGATGTCTTTTTCCCCCCTTTGCATCTCTGGTCACTTGTTAAATAGTGATACCATCTTTTTTTTGTTCCATACCACATTGCACCATGCTCCTCTAGTCTATAACCTGCAGTTCTGTAGGAAGAGTAATAATGGCACATACGCCCTCATGAATGCACTTCTTGTCATGTGGTAACAAGAGGTTTTAGACACAGCCTGAGTGTGCTTTGCAGTGCTGAGTGCACACACTAGATTTCTCATCTATGTTTATTTTCTTCAACACAAATTTAAAAACTATGGGGAAAGTTTCAAGCAGATGATGGGATTTTAAAAATCTAACAATAAGGCTACTACATTTCAATCAGTCAATTCTTGGTGAGTAAAGACATTAAAAATTTGTCTGTTGAAATATTTAGCCACACCCACTAAAATTTAAGCTGCAGTTACCTCTGGAGGTATTGGAGCCGCAAGCCAAATTCTGTTGTTTTTGCTATATACTGAAGACATTTGCGTTCACAATAAAAAGATGAATATCAGAAGAAAGATCAGAATTTCAGTATTAATTTTCGATATTTACACTTATCTCTGTTAAACAACTTAAAAACATTTTATGAGAGTGGGCTGAAAATAGGTTCATAGGTTCACCATGATGCAGTGGTTGAGTTTGTCCATGTTGTTTAGTCTGGACTTCTTCCATTGGTGTTGCTGCACATGGATCCCCTTGGTATAGAAGTTCTCATGTTTGGGTGATCTGGCATTACTACTTCTTAGAGTGTATGAATTTTTCAGTCCTAACATTTCAGGAAATAGGGGAGTACTTTAAGAGTATCTGTACTTAAACTGTCCTGCGATGGACTTCCAAACTGTCCAGGGTGTACCATGCCTTTTGAGATACCTACAAATTGGATGGTCTTCCAATAAAGGTATCATATTCCAAGATGTCTAGATATAAATATCAAGGAATCTGAAATTCTTATCCATCATTTCATATGTATCTTTTGTTTTTAAACCCACGTCTGCGGTGCACAACAAAAACAAGAGAATTACAACAATATTTTTGCATCACATTAATCCTGGAATGGGAAGGCCACTGAACCACACTGACCTAAATGTCACGTTCGTCAACCCAGTTTGAGATAACATTAGCTTTGCGATATCATGCTGGAAGTAGCCATTTGAAGGTGAGTAAATTGTAGCCATGAAGGGATGCACATTGCCAGTACCATTACTCAAATAGGCTGTGGGATTCAACCAGTGACTGACTGGTATAAATGGGCCAAATGTGTGGTAAGAAAACATTCCCCACACCGTGACACTACCCCCACCAGCCTGGACTGTTGTAACAAGGAGGTTTTGCTCCATGTATTTATGCTATCAGTGCCACATTATGACCCTGCCATCTGTGTTTTAAACACAGTTCACTCAGTGAGCGAGATTGAGAATGATCAGAGCAAGCCATATTTTCCAGTCTACAATAGTTCAATTTTACAACTGTGCCCAATGCAACCTCAAATTCCTGTTCTTGGCTGACAGAAGTGGAACCCGACATGGTCCTCTGCTGTTATAACCCTCCTGCCTCAAGTTTCAACATGCTGTGCATTCATTCCCCACAATTGTACAGAGTGGTTATCTGAGTTATGGTCGCCTTTCTGTCATTTCAGACTAGTCTGGTCATTAACTGTTGACATGTGTCATTGAACAAGGCATTTCTGTCTACAGACCTTCTGTTCACCAGGTGTTTTTTTTTCTTTATTGCACCGTTCTTTGTAAACGCTATAGGCTGTTGTGAAAATCTCCGGAGATCAGCAGTTATAGAAATAATCCTACCAAAGCATCTATCACCAATACTCATGCCATGGTAAAGATGACATGTTTCCCCGTTATGATGGTCCGTGTGAACCTTTATATGAGCTGATGCTCTGGTTTGTATCTACATGATCTTAACACTTTCTATGTTTGTTTTTTCCCCTGTTTTTAAAACATAATGATGATGATGATGATGCCACCTGCTCTACCTGTGCATGACAAACCAAGAGTGTCTGTTATTTTCATTCAAGCATCATCCACTTGGGAAAATATTTTGTACTCTCCAGATCGCGAACAGGACAGATTTTCTGATATTCAGCAACATCTACCTCACCTTTGGAAAATTACTGTTAATCATCCACCCTGGAAACAAAAAAGTAAAAATAAACCAGACAAATCTTGTTTTGCTTCTTTCATGCATTTGCTAAACCGTAAATCCTACTAGGGTCGCGGGAAGGCTGGAGCCTATCTTAGCCAACTCTGGGCAGAGTTTAACTCGCAGGGTTTAACACTTACACAACTATTCACACTCACACTTAGAAGTAATTTGAAACAGCCGATTAGCCTAATGTGCATGTCTTTGGACTGTAGGAGGAAACCGGAGTACCCTGAGGAAACCCATGCAAGCAAGTTTGCAAAGAGAACATCCAATTTCACACAGAAACACCCTCGCCTGAGCCTCAAACCCAGGACTTTCTTGCTGTGAGGTGGATGTGCTAACCAGTACCCCACCGTGCCACGCCTTGTTTTAATTACTCTTCTTATGTCCCTGTGTAGTACTGTAGACACTAGAACAATTGGTGGAGATCGCTGGACAGAATGTCTCGGGGACTATTCAAAGACTTCCACCTTACATTCATTCACTGAATATTTATTATTTAATTATTTTTGTTGCTTTGTCTGACACTCTCACATTAGACCCAAGTCCATCCAGTGTTCTAATGTGAATGTTACAGGGTACATTGTGCTTTTAGGTGCATCTCTATCTCTACGTTTAAGCATTTTAGCCAACTTAGCTAAGCAGCTCCAGTCTCTCACATTGCCCTGGCAACCAGTCCTGCTGTTTATTCTGGGCTGGTGTAAGACGCCTTCTCCTGCTCTTTCTTATGATTTTCTTTCTTCATTTCATCCACCCCTTCTTTTTCTTCTTTCGGCAGCGCAGTGGCGTAGTGGTTAGAATGTCCTGTGTGGAGTCTGCATATTCTCCCCGTGGTTGTGTGGGTTTCCTCTGTGTACTTTGGTTTCCTCCCACAGTCCAAAGACATATACCTTAGCTAATTGGCGGTTCCACATTGCCCCTCAGTGTGAGTGTGAATGTGAATTGGTTGTGGGTGTGTTGGCCCTGCGATGGTCTGGCAAGCTGTTCAGGGTGTACTCCACCTTAGTCCAGTGTCGGCTGAAATAGGCTCCAGCCTACCTGCGACCCTAATTAGGATTAAGCATCTTGGCAAATGAGTGAGTGGGTGAGTGAGTGAATTTCATGAGTTCTGTGTGCTCGCTATACTCAGGTCAGAATGTATACTTTGGCTCTTCCAACCATCAGACTGAAAAACCGGTATTACTTTAAAAAGGGTGGAACAAAACGAATAATAAAGAAAAAAAAGTCAAAACGCTTAATACAAAGATTATCACATCATATCATGAGTGTTTAGTTTTACCAGACTTCTAGCTGAAGGTTTCTAAACAGCTGTAATGCAGTCTTGTTGTCACAAGGGGGCAGCAATGACCACACTGTTAGCATCCAGCAAGCTTTCCTTTCCAGTAGTGTATGTTGACTCCTTACACTCAATCACTCTCTCATTCATTCGCCAAACCACTTAATCCTCTAAGGTCGCGGGGAGGCTGGAGCCTATCTCAGCCGACACTTGGCAAGGACTGCATACAACCAGCCCAACAGTCCATTGCAGAGCAAACACACACACACACACACACACACACACACACACACACACACACACACACACACAACTAGGGGCAATTTGGAGCAACCAGTTAGTCTAATGTGCATGTCTTTGGACTGTGGGAGGAAACTGGAGTACCCGGAGGAAACCCATGCAAGCACAGGAAGAACACACAAACGCCCTTTTTTTCCCTTCTTTTTTTCCAGTGATTTCAGTTGTGATTCAGCTCAGGGATAAAGTTGGGAATAGGTTACTGGAGTTGAGTGACTTAGATGCTTAATAATAATGAGGAATAATGTATCCGGAGCATGCAGGTGACATCGAAGCCTAGAGTAATCGAAGTGCTTGAGTAGGGAAAACAGAGGATTGTGAAAGAGGAAGAGAAAGTTTGAAGAGGCCCAGTGTACAGATGTGGAGAACAGACTGCACAGATCAGGCAGAAAAAGAGAGAGAACAGTTTTTATCTTCTGTTGATGACCTTGAAAAACCCCCAGGATGATGTGAGTGATACTGGTTCATCAATTAAATGAAATCTATCTGAAAGTTTTGAAGCTGGTACTAAAGAGAGAGAGAGAGAGAGAGGGAGGGAGGGAGAGAGAAAAGGGAAAAAAATTGGCCATCCAGTGAAATGAAAGCCTTTTAGACAATTTGTGTTATAATTATTTGATAAATACTTCAGTTAAACATTCATCTTTCTATTCTTTACAAAAAATATGGAATATATATATTTTTTACTTCATAGCAAATATATGAATCATATATATTCATTCATTCATTCATTTCCCAAACAGCTTTATCCTCTACCAGGGTCACAAGGAGACTGAAGCCTATCTCAGCCAAAACTGGGCGAAGGCAGGGTACACCCTGAACAACTCACCATACCATCACAGGGCAACAAACACTCCATTCACACTCACAGCAATGTGGAACAGTCAATTAGCCTAATGAGCATGTCTTTGGTCTTTGGGAGGAAACCGGAGCACCCAGAGTAAACCCATGCAAGCACGGGGAGAGCATGCAAACCCCACACAGAAATGCCCGAGCTGAACCCAGCACTGGAACCCAGGACCTTCTTGCTGTGAGGCGGATGTGCTAACCACTATACTAGCGTGCCACCAAGAAAAAACGTCTTTCTCCATAAATAAGGTTTCTGCCATCCTGATAAATCCTCTCGCATCTTACAGAATTAGAGACCTTCTAACAGAGCTTTGTGTGCCATTTTGTCACAAATAGCCTAGCCGAACAAGGCTATGTCGAAATGAAGCTAAAAATAATCTTATACCAACAATTTGTTGACTCTGAGTGGCAGCAAATGCATGATCAAACTTCCTGTGCAGATGGAGAGGAGTCAGGTAGAACTAGCAGGTAACATGCAGATAAGTTACACCTGTGTTTAACTGGAGCAGCCAATTAGCCTAATTTGCATGTCCTTGGTCTCTGGGAGGAAACTGGAGTACCTGGAGGAAACCAACGCAAGCAAGAGGAGAACATGCAAACTCCACACAAAAATGCACTTGCCAAGCGCTGAACTCAAACCCAGGACCTTCTTGCTGTGAGGTGAACATGCTAACCTCTACAACACCATGCCACCCTCGTACAGATACAGTTCCTAGTAGATATGCTGTTATGTGTATGGCCAACAGTGGAGCATAGGCAATGTTCCTGCGACATCAGAAGAAGTACAAGATGTGCAAGTAGCATTCATGCATCCTCATGGTCCCAGTAGGAATTACAGTTGACCCAGGAGATATATATGTTGGGTCTCTTGTATGTATCCCGAAGTTCAGTGACACCCTACATACAGTAATTGGCAGGCAGTATAAACTTCCATCAAACGTGGTAAAGCTAATCAATGCATTGCTCAAACTATTTAAGTAGACACTATTTCAAGAAAGTTTCCTCCCACAGTCCAAAAACATGCACAGTGGGCTAATCGGCTGTTCCAAATCGCCCCTAGGTGTGAGTGTGAGTGTGAATGGTTGTGTGAGTGTTGGACCTGCAGTGGCCTGGTGAGCTGTCCAGGGTGTACCCCGTTCTCGCCCAGAGTCGGCTGAGATGGGCGCCAGCCTCCCCGCGGCCCTAATTAGGATTAAGCGGCTCAGAAAATTAATGAATGAAAAGAAATATGAATTCAAATTTGTTTTATTTTTATTGCATCATAACTCTGAAAGTTTGATTTCTTTCAGACAAACATTTAATTACAAAAATTTTAGTATTTGAAAGATCTACCATATTTAAATGTGGAGATACAGAGGGCCAGAACTACTCCAAAGCATAAAATAGATTTTTTTTAAAAACCTGATTTCAACAAGCTAATAAAATTGTGAATATACAGTTGTGGTGCTTTAGTTACAGGAATTAACGACATTTTGTACCTAAGAACACTTCCTAAAAATGTCATACATCTAGTTTAAACAGTTCAAAAGTTATGGCTAATACAACTTTATAGTTTTTTTTATATAGCACTTGCTTTTACAGTAAGATCGAGCCACGCCCCACCAATATCTCAAAAAGTTACAAGGCTGGATCTAATAACATTGTTTTTTTGAAAGTGTGAAGCAAATCTAAGATGGTCAGTTGGGAACATTCTCTGAAATCTGGTCATTTGAGGTGGATTTACCTTTTAGTGTACATATACATATGTTTGTGTGTGTGTGTGTGTGTGTGTGTGTGTGTGTGTGTGTGTGTGTGTGTGTGTAAAATAGTGGATGTCCATATGTTCGACTGCGGCTGAATTTGAGTTGGGCATTTCTTCATTTCAAGGGCATTTCTGTGTGGAGTTTGCTTGTCCTCTTTGTGCTTGGGTTTCCTCCAGGTACTCCTGAAGGTTTCCTCCCAAAGACATGCACATTAGACTAATTTGCTGTTCCAAATCGCACCTAGGTGTGAGTTTGAGTGAAAGTGAGAATGTTTTTGTGTGCTAACTGTTCAGGGTGCTAACTGTTCAACCTTCGCCCAGAGTTGGTTGAGACCCAAGTAGGATAAAGCAGTTCGGCAAATGACTGAATGAAGGAAATGGTAAATATGAGATGAGCCATCAGTATTTATCCAGTTGTCATTAAAAAAAAAGCCATATTGAGGTCAGTGTATGGTCAATGCCCAATATTAGCCATCAATGGATGTCACTCAGATGTCACTGAGCAGATGTCAGTCTGATGTCTGTGTGAGGTCTGAAGTTGATTTGATGATATTCAATGTTGATATAGCATGGACTTTGGATGAAATTATGTTTTGTGTTATATTGCACTTTGTCACAAAAATATTAATCTTTTTCATAGAAAAAAACATAAAAAGTAGAATATTATACCTGGTAAACTGCTACAGTTTTCAAATAGCTATGTCTTTTTCCCATAGTTCCATGCGGCTGGAAGCTGCTATTGTTTGTTGTGAAAGAAGCAACAGACGATACCTAAGAAAAGGTAACTAATCTGCAGCGATTCTCTGTAGTAAGTATTGTAAACGTGTAAAAGGAATCATTTCTCTATTGGCTAATATACTAAGCTTGGCATACTAAAATTAGTCAGATGTGATAAACTAGCATGTAACGATTTCAGTATGGACCCGCAATATTGTTGTTATTGCACAAACTGTAACCATTCTAAACGTCAACATATATTTTTACTTGAAATCATTGATTGAAATAATTTTATTGTTTTTTTGCTGGGCGGGATGATGGCATGTTGGTTAGTATGTCCGCCTAACAGTAATAAGGTCCTGGGTTTGAGTCCTGGGCTTAGTTTGCATATTCTCCCCGTGCTTGTGTGTGTTTCCTCCGGGTACTTTGGTTTCCTCCCACAGTCCAAAGACATGCACATTAGGCTAAATTTGAGGTTCCAAATTGCCCCTAAGTGTAAGTGTGAATGGTTGTATGCGTGTTGGCCCTCCAGTGGTCTGGTGAGCTCTTCAGGGTGTACCCCACCTTCGGTCAGTGTCAGCTGAGATAGGCGCCAGCCTCCCCGCATGTAGGCTTAAGTGGTTTGGCAGATGAGTGAGTAATTTTTTGCCTCTTTTTTCCTGAGTTTATGGAAGAGTAACAAGCTAATGGCAATAGCTCGAGTTTCCAAGCACTGAAAGGTATGCAGATTTCACATTTTTATTCACAGAACTTCCATATAATGATCATTAAGTACAATACATTGGGCATTATATTACATACACACTGGATAGCAGTACAAGTCTCCACCGATTCCCAAAAATAGATCAAATCAAGCTTACAAAGTTACCATAACCATCCACTTTCTTCTTCAGTATATTTCCACCATGTGTGTACAATAGCATTCATAAATTTTAAGTGCATTCCAGGTCCTCGGTGGCTCTGGGCGCCATCTTGATTATAGAAGATGGATTGAAGATCATTAAATAGCTATTATAGCAGCGTGGAGTCTTAGGACAGAACAATAATGAGGTGCAATGTTAGGGATCGATGGGTGTTTGGCTGCTGGTTGTTTGAAGAGTCGGTAGCTGTCCTAGTTTTGCACTTTAATATTATGTAACAGTATGCATTGTTAAAACTACATCCATAATACAAAGGATTAAACTCGCAGTTAAACTTTGCCATCATGTGAAACAAAGCCATGAAGTAAAGCACTGGCTATATACATTCTTCTTCCTGTTTATAGCTTTCTGATGTCATCACTCTCTCCCTCTTTTGCCAAACTGTTTATTCCTACTAGGGTTCCCCTAGAGGGGAGGGGGCTGTTGGGTTTTGGAGCCTATCTCAGCCGACACTGGGCGAAGGCGGGGTACACCATGTAGTGCTCACCAGACCATTGCAGGCCAACACAACACACACACACACACACACACACACACACACACACACACACACACACAACTAGGGGCAATTTGGAACAACCACTTAGTCTAATGTGCATGTCTTTGGACTGTGGGAGGAAACCAGAGTACCCGGTGGAAACGCATGCAAGAACGTGCAAAGTCCATGCAGAATCACCATTGCCAAGCCTGGGACTAGAACCCAGGACCTTCTTGCTGTGAGGCGGACGTGCTAACCCCTACGCCACTGTGCCGCCCTTCTGCTAGATCGTTCATGTATTATTATTATGACACATACACAAAACAAATTAAATTATCGTAGTATTATACTTAATTTTAAGGTACTAATGTCTGATCATGGCCCTGCAACACATTCACTCTCACACCTCCTGCAATCTGGATCAGCCAGTTAGCCTAATGTGCATGTCTTCAAACTGTGGGATGAAAAAAAAAAAAAAAAAACCACACCCAGAGGAAACCCATGCAAGGAATTTCTAAAAGAATGAAATTTTTCTGGAAAAGGTTATTTTGAACAATCTGATATTTTGTTCAGTGCCCCTTAACCATTCCATACCTTACCATGAGATGAATTTCATTGTTTTATAACAGAAGACGTCAAGTGGACTTACTGGGTTTTGCATCTGAACTCTATAGAGCTGTCTCTAACTTTCATTCATTTGTTCATTTTCTGAACTGCTTAATCCTAATTAGTGTCGTGGGGAAGCTGGTGCCCATCTCAGCCGACTCTGAGCGAGGGCGGGGTACACCCTGGACAGCTCGCCAAACCATCACAGGGCAGAAACATGCTGACGGCAATGCAGCCTAATCTTTACGAAAGTCAGCAATGGTTCTTTTACATGCCTCTCACCACACTGTCTGTAACTTTCAAACATAATAAATGATGCATTTAAAAAAAAACATACTTTTAAAATTTTAATAAAAGTTGATGCAGGTCTAATAATGCCATTTGTAAAACATTCGTACATACAGCACTATGAAAAATTCTTAGGCACCCTATTTGTTTTTAAGTATGAACATTAGTTTTTCAGCACAAAATTAAATGTTACAGGGAAAAATATTGTATATCAATAAAGAAAGCAGTATATTGCGTAAGAGAGCACTTTTCATACAAAAACATAATGAAGGCTTCTGCGGTTTACATACAAATAAAGAAGCAAAAGTTACATCCAAAACCTCCCAGAGAACCGTGGCTGGTTCTGCAAGAAGCTCAGTCGAAACCTACAGATCATTACCTTGTAAAGCTGCAGAAACTTTACCGGAGATACTATATTTTTAATGCAAAGCATCATCACACCAAATATCGACTTTGTTTCATGTATTATTGTTTTTACTGTTCTATATAGATTTTTTATGTAGAAACATTTAATTGAATTTCGTATATGTAAATAAAAAGCATCTTTGTTCTACAGCATTTCATTGCACAGTCCTGTACATTGATGTCTGTGCTTGGAATAAAATCTAAACACATTTGAAATGAGAAATAAACCAGCAGTTGGTAAGTCAGCAGTTGTTATTTCAACAGAGAGGGTGACATATATGTTAGAGAACAGGGATAAGCAGGCTAACCGCAGATGACTGACCACTTGTTATTGGGCCAGGAGCACAAAAGGGGAAAAAGAGGCAGGGAGAGAAACAGGGGGGTTTTGAAACCCACTTTCACTTCCTGAAGCGTTGAGGCTATTTTGATGTAGCCCTGCTGTCAGGTGGTTTTGCTTTGCAGGCTGCTTGATTTTGCAGAAAAAAAAGGACTGCATGTTATACAGAAAAAAAAAAAGAACACCACCCAGAGAAAGATGAAGCAGTGGTTTATTAGAACTGTCCCGAAGGAGAAATCATATCACTGTTTTAAACTGTTTTCAACATCTTACTTGAGTGAGCTTAGAGGATTCAGGTGTCTCTATTACTAAAAATGAATAATTAACTATAAATTTTAAAAGCACAGAAAAACGATTCATACAAAGTCAAATCAATTTCTAATCTCAATATCGATATCATGGGCGGCACAGTGGTGTAGTGATTAGCACGTCTGCTTCACAGCAAGAAGGTCCTGGGTTCAATTCCTGGGCTCAGGCATTTCTGTGTGGAGTTTGTATGTGCTCCTTGTGCTTGCATAGGTTTCCTCCACGTACTCCGGTTTCCTCCCACAGTCCAAAGACATGCACATTACACTAACTGACTGTTCCATATTGCCCCTACGTGTGAGTGAGAGTGGTTGTGTGTGTGATATGTGATGGTCTGGCGAAAGGTGTACCACGCCTTTGCCCAGTGTCGGCTGAGATAGGCACCGGCCTTCTGGCACCCCTAGTAGGATTAAGTGGTTCGGCAAATGAGTGAGTAAGAGCATATCAGAATCCACGGATTTATTTGTTGCAGAATCCCTGCTAGATTGCTAGATCACTCACTCACTCGACAAACCGTTTAATCCCACAAGTGTCGCGGGAAGGCTGGAGCCAGGTGACAGTGGGCGAAGGCGGGGGTACATCATGAACAGCTCGCCAGTCCATCGGTGGGCAACACACACGACCATTCACACTCACACCTAGGGGCAAATTGGATCAGCCTGTTAGCCTAATGTGCATATCTTTGGATTGTGGGAGGAAACCGAAGTACTCAGAGGAAACCCGCTCAAGCACGGGAAGAACATGCAAACACAGAAACGTTCTCGCTCAGTCAAGCCCGGGACTCCATTCCAGGACCTTCTTTCTGTGAGGAGAGCAGACATGCTAACCACTACACCTCTGTGCCACCCTTCTGCTAGATCGTTCATGTATTATTATAATGACACCCATACAAAACAAAATCTCTCATAGTATTATACTTAATTTTAAGGTACTAATACGTACAGTCATGGCTGTGCAATGTCTAGCGAGCTGTTCAGGGTGTACCCCGCCTTTGCCCAGTAACAGCTGAGATACTGTAGGCTCCAGCCTCGCCGCGACCCTAACAGGATTAAGTTATAGTAGTTTATAATAGGTTCGACAAATGAGTGAGATGAGTGAGTGATATCTAGTCATACGAGATGCTCCAAATATATTCCTAGGATCCCGAGCTATCTGTGATCTTTCAACATCACACAAAACATTTTTACAACATTATCTTTCATTTCGTAAGAGTGTGGTCCTGCAGAAATACTATTTCCTTTTTTGATGCATGTGTGAAATTTTGAGAAAAGGGAAGAAAGGCATTTCGGGAAATGTACCAGATACAGTTGAACTGTTGTACTATTCTTTCTAGATTGTCTTCCTTTAAAAAAACAACCCTTGGAATCTGAAAGCAAATGGTTCATTAAATGTTTTGTCAATAATAGACTGCAATTATTTAAAGGAACAGTGTGGTCTCGTCCTGATAAAAAAGAGCTCATTTAAAATGTGTAATCTACCTACATTATTTAAAATGAACACAAATGGTCACTCTGATTATGACAGCTTCAACCAGGCACTGCTCAGAATAATGTTCCTTATTGATTATTCTTTAGTATGTAAATATTTGCATCAATCAAATACATTTCCACCAGCTTTACAAATTTCAATTTCCTTAGAAATAAAATAGGACAGTATGGGGTATAGTGATTAGCACCTCCATCAGCCTCACAGCAAGGAGGTTCTGGATTCGAGTCCTTGGCTCGGGCATTTCTGTGTAGAGTTTGCATGTTTTCCCAATGCTTGTGTGGGTTTCCTCCGGGTACTCCGGTTTCCTCCCTCAGTCCAAAGACGTGCACATTAGGCTGACTCGCTGTTCCAAATTGCCCCTAGGTGTAAGTGTGAGTGTAAATGGTTGTGTGTGTTGCCCTGCGATGGTCTGGCCAGCTGACCAGGGTGCACCCTGCCTTCACCCAGTGCTGACTGATTTAGACTCCAGTCTCTCCGGTGACTAGAATGATAAGGATAGTGGTTAGGCAAATGAGATGAGATGAAATGAAATGTTGACATTCCGTACTTGGCACCAAATAAGGTCAAGCACACAGAGGGCTGGAATCAACAACCAGTTACTAAACAGTAAAAGAAAAGGCAGAAACGCAAAATTGGACCTCATTTCATTTTAAATCTTAATATTAAATATTTCACAGCAGCTAAAAAAGTCGATCTACGTACAAATGACAGAAAAAGTGAATGAGGTGTGAGATGGCAAACTGAAACAATTTCAAAGTCAGCTTTCATCTCTCAAGAAAAAAAAGGCCAAGCCAAATTAAAACATCCTTTTCCTTGTAACTCAATATAATTGAATTGAATTGAACTGAGCAAGAGGCTAGAGCCTATCTCAGCCCACTTTGGGCGAAGGCGGCATACACCCAACATACATATGTACACTCACATTGACACCTAGGGGCAATTTAGAACAGCCAATTAGCCTAATGCACATGCCTTTGGACTGCAGGAGGATACCGGAGTGAACGGAGAAAACATGCAACCTTCACACAATAACGCCTGAGCCGAGCCCCGGACTCGAACCCAGGACCTTCTTGCTGTGAGGCAGATGTGCCAACCACTATGGCACCCGGCAGCCCAAAATGAAAATTTTAAATCCACATCTAAACTCTAACAACGTGATGCACTTTCCAGTGGTGACCTACCCACTATAATCACAGACCCATTAATCACAGATCCACTATAATCACTTAGAACATGTGTACAGGATTTAGTTCTGAACTTTATTTATTCTGGCTAAGCCTAATGTACTGGCTTTATTATACTATGGACTTATGATTGAAGCAGCACTAAAACTCTACAGGAAGGCTGATCTCTATGTACAGTATGATGTGCTGATCTTTGAAGATGTGCGTTTCTGTTTTCTGAATGAGTGAAAGTAGTATGAAAAGGCTTGGTAGGCAACTGCTTCTCCCTGCCTGATCAATCAATTTTTTATTAAATAAATAAATAAATAAATAAATAAATAAAATATCAGACTGCACACTGCATCTGATCACTTAGCAGCTCAAATTCTGGAGAAAATTAGACAGTTTAACCGACAAAAACCTGCAGCTGGTGTGGGCTTTCCAAAAAAAAGATACGTTTCATTACCGGCAACCACTGACCAACTAATCAACGAGCCACACATCATCTATCCTCTAATCATAGACCCTATCATCACCAGCTATCTATAATCACTGACCCACTAATCACAGACCCATTAATCACTGTTCCACCAATCACCGACCCACTAATCACTGACCCATTAATTACCAACCTACTATAATCACCAACCCACTAATCACACTGATTAATCGCTTTTCAACTAATCTCTGACACCACCTCACAAATCACCGACCCATGAATTACTGACCTACTATAATCACAGACCCAATAATCATTGACCCATTATTCACCGATCCACTAATCACTGACTAACTTATCACAGACAGAATTATCACTGACCCTCTATAATCACCAACCCACTGTAATAAAATACTCATTAATCACCAACACACTAATCACCTACTCACTATAATTATCAACCCACTATAATCAAAGACCCATTACTTATTCATTCATTAATTCATTTTCTGAACTGCTTAATCCTAATTAAGGTCGTGGGGATGCTGGCACCCATCACCCATTAATCACCGACCCAATAATCAATTAACTAATTACTTACTCACTATAACTATCAACCCACTATAATCAAATGCATGATCCACTAACCACCAACCCAATAATCACCCTCTCACTATAATCAAAGACACATTACAATTATAATCATCTACCCACTATAATCACAGACACATTATAATCACAGATCCACTATAATCACCAATCCACTAACCATTACAATAACCAACCCATTTTACATTTACATTTACAGCATTTGGCAGACACTCTTATCCAGAGCGACTCACAATTATCATTTTAATGCAACTGAGCAATTGAGGGTTAAGGGCCTTTCTCAAGGGCCCAACAGTAGTGATAGTGGGAATTGAACCACTGACCTTCAAATCAGTAACCCATGACCTTAACCACTAAGCCACCAACCCACTATAATCACTGACTGACTAATCACCGACCATCTAATCACCAACCCACTATAATCACTGACTAACTAATCACCGACCATCAAATCACCAACCCACTATAATCACTGACCCACTAATCACCCACCATCTAATCACGAACCCACTATAATCACTGAATGACTAACCACCCACTAATCACCAACCATTTAATCACCAACCCACTATAATTACTGACTGACTAATAACCAACCATCTAATCACCAACCCACTATAATCACTGACTGACTAATCACTGACCATCTAATCACCAACCCACTATAATCACTGACCCACTAATCACCCACCATCTAATCACCAACCCACTATAATCACTGACTGACTAATCACTGACCATCTAATCACCGACTAATCACTGACCATCTAATCACGAACCCACTATAATCACTGACCCACTTATCACTGACCATCTAATCACCAACCCACTATAATCACTGACTGACTAATCACCAACCATCTAATCACCAACCCACTATAATCACTGACTGACTAATCACCGACCATCTAATCACCAACAAACTATAATCACTGACTGACTAATCACCAACCATCTAATCACCAACCCACTATAATCATTGACTGACTAATCACCAGCCATCTAATCACCAACCCACTATAATCACTGACTAATCACCAGCCATCTAATCACCAACCCACTATAATCACTGACTGACTAAAACACCAACCATCTAATCACCAACCCACTATAATCACTGACTGACTAATCACCAACCATCTAATCACCAACCCACTATA
>JBCNYH010000003.1:20270890-20284329 GCA_039654325.1 Tandanus tandanus
ACACACACACACACACACACACACACACACACACACACACACACACACACACACACACACACACACACAATATAAGTCTAAAGACAACTTTCTCTCTCTCACACACAATATAAGTCTAAGGAAAGCGTTTTCTCTCTCTTACACACACACAAACACACACACACACACACAATAGTCTAAGGAAAGCTTTCTCTCTGTTTCTCACACAATATAAGTCTAAAGACAGCTCTCTACCTCTCTCTCTCTCACACACACACACACAATACAAGTCTAAGGAAAGCATTCACTCGCTCTCACTCTCTCTCTTGCTCTCTCTAATTCGCTCTCTCTCTCACTCACAAATACACAATGCTCTCTCTCGCTGTCTAAAGGCAGCTGCTGGGGAAGTCAGTAAATGTTTATATGGTGGATGGATTTTTGTAAAAAAAATTTCATGCACTTTTAAGTCAGTGTGATTTTGAAAATTCAGCTCTGTATAAATTTTCAGAGAGAAATTTGAGAAAAGATAGAGAGTATGCCAAGACACAACCAAATTTCACAGTACGTTAACAAGAAATAAACCACACAATAAATGGGAGACCAAAGACTCCTTGGTATGACGCCTAGGTAACCCTCTTGCATGTTTCCTACTTTCAAAGGTTTCCAACTGAATCAGTAAGCAGTGTCTATCAAGTTTAGTACAATAATAGGTAAAATAGATGTATCTATATTTAAATAAATAAAGCTTATTATAATTATTATTAGCAAGTATAGAACAGATTCAGTAGGAAAAGACATTAGCAAACACATGTGCTCTTGTTAGCCTGTTAACCCACATTGCTTTAAATAAACATACATAAATATATACTCACAGGAAATGTCAAGGGTGGCACAATGGCATAGTGATTAGCATGTCCGCCTCACAGCAAGAGGGCCCTAGGTCAGTCCGTCTGTCTGTCCATCACACTTTAGTTTCCGGACATTTACTTGTAGCGCGCTGAAGCTGGGGCTTTCAAACTTGGTATGCTGGCTCACTACTATGAGTGCTAGGCTGAGTTTGTGTGTGAGTGACTTTGACCTACTTTTCAAGGTTACAGAGGCAAAACTGAATATTAGGTTTCTGTCTGTCCATCACACGTTAGTTTCCAGACATTTACTTGCCGCATGCTGAAGCTGGGGCTTTCAAGCTTGGTATGCTTGTTCTATATTGGCATATTATGAAATGGTCCTTTTCGGTGGGAGCGTCAGGACCCCTGTAGTCTATTTTGAGAATGTTCTGGGAAGTCTGTGTTTTTTTTTCAATCAGTTAATCACGGTATCTTTTCACCCTGATTGGTAGTTGTTTAAATAACGTCACATGAAAGTTCACCTCAGTTTAAGTTTGTACTTGCCCACTTCGTGTAGTTGAGAGAATTTTGCCTGTTGTTGCTCATTTTGCTGACTTTCACTGACTTTACATGATCGCCTGTCGCTCATCACTTCCTGTGTGTATGCGCCTTAACACTGCAGTACATTTAAAAAAACCCAGTAAAAATAGGCATTGCCTGGGTATGTCATCATTTTATGTTTAGTTGAATAAATAATTAAAATTTTCAAGTATTATTTACGTATATATTTAATTGTTTTACAAAAAGTTGCCGTCAATCAACTTGGAATCACAGATTCTCTGACATGGATGAATCTAGGTGAGACTACTGTGCACTGGGTTTTCTCAGCCTTGCTGTCAGACACACAGACGCGCACACACACGCCCGCCTTGGCGCCCCTTCGCTGGTTGAGCAGCTGAAGATTAGATGGTCTGGCAGTAATTTTATTACTGGGACTTCTGGGTTTCAGGGAGCGTGACAGACACGGTGGTGCTTGAAAGTTTGTGAACCTTTAGAATTTTTTATGTTTCTGTATAATTACCTCTGCGAAGGAGATAATGTTTTCACCAGCGTTGGTTTGTTTGTTTGTCTGTCTGTTAGCAGCATTACTCAAAAACTTATGAATGGATTTTGATGAAATTTTCAGGATGAGTCAGAAATGATATAATGAACAATTGATTAAATTTTGGCAGTGATTCAGATTATTGTCTGGATGCAGGGAATTTTTAAATATTTCTTAGTGCGGATGACGTAGTCATCCAAGTTACTGTGTCCTAACCATACCGAAGCGTAACTTCCAGGCTTGCGTTCGATGGTGTAATCTCATTTCTTTACCTTTCTGTACAACTTTTAGGCCACTTATCACAAAAATAATCCAATTATTAATACTTCCTCATCCGAGCGCAAGGCCTCTTATTCAAGGCAGGCCCTGTACACAATGCAGTCATATAAATGGCTGCGCGTTTGCATTGTAGGGCTCAAATAACAAACAAATGTTGCATTTATAAAAATGCTGCATTTCTTACAATACCATATGGGAGTACTCAATGGCCTTGGCGGAGGTCTGCGCTCTCCGAGTGTTTTTCTAGTTATGGTTAAAAACATCAGATTTTCATACAAGTCCTAAATGTAGAATACATAGCTTTACACACTGCCTAAAAGCGGAGCTCCCACTTGATGTCTCTTGATAGGTGTCCAAGTCTGGATTTGTTTTTACTGCCTTTCTGATTCCCGTGTTCATTGATATCACCTGTCTGGTTAATTTAATTATTCGTTTAACAAGTTTATGTTCTGTCAAGCCTCTGATTTTGGTGTTTGCTCCATGAACATTTATTCACCTGCAAATCTGTCTGCCTACCTGAAATAGATTGTATGTGTTTTATTCTGTGCGAGTCTGAGCAGTGGCGTATGAGCCTCTATTTTTTGGGTTTCAGTTTTATTAATAATGCTTAAATTGTATTATTATTATTTTTGTCCTCATGCAAGTCAGCAGTACATAACAACCAATTAGCATCAACTGAGAGACCTGGCTTTTTTGTTTGGGTTTCCTGTGGTAAGCAAGCATGGACAGGACACGGGACAAGCATCCAAGCCATGTTTCATGACTATGGTGCACCACTTCGCTATAATTTAACATCCAATTATACAAAATACACTAAAGTACATTGCCATGCCAAAAAGTCGGACATTTGAATATTTGTTGGAAAACTTTTAGCTCTGATTACAGCATGTATTCGCCGTGGCATTATTTCGATTAACTTCTGCAATGCTGATGCTAATACTGATATTTTAGTCCAGACACAAAGTGTAGGGGATACTATGTTTTCAGGGTCTGTCCACATCCACCGCTGCCACAGATGCTTGCTTGTTAACACTCTAGCAGTGCCGTTTAATTACGGATTTATTTAATATTTATGTTGAATAGTCCCTATGGCACGCCCTACCAGCCTATTGAAACTATTTTTCAAGGTCACAGAGGTCAATTAATCAAAAATGCCCATGAACTCTATAGAGGGTGCAGTTTTAGTTGGATTGGATTCCAATTCATACCTGTTATACTTTGTGTCACAGGCTTCAAGCCTATTAAAACTCGTTCATTAGGTCACCTTGACCTAATTTCAGTGTCACAAGGGCCTTATGAAATATGCACACGGTCATGTAAAAAGTCAGATATGTCAAATTTAGCACAGGTTTGTTTATAAAAATTTTTTACATGCACCCCAGCATTGTGAAATATTGACCATTTACTTTTATTTCAGGCATTACCCAATGACATGCCCTTTCGGCCTATGGAAACTGGGTCACCTTGACCTATTTTTCAAGGTCACAAAGGTCAATTCATCAATAATGCCTGTTAACTCTGTAGAGCGTGCAGTTTTTGTCAGATTGGTTTCCCATTCATACCTGTTATACTTGGTGTCATGGTCTTCAATCCAATTGAAATTGGGTCACTTTGACCTAATTTAAATGCCACAAGGGGCCATAAGAAATATGCACATGGTCATGTAAACAGTCACGATATGTCAAATTTAGCTCAGGATTGTTTATTTATACCAGATATGCAGAAGAACGTAATGTTTTACCTGATTTCCATGTCAAAAGAATTAAATTTAGTAAAAACATGATGATACTAAGTGTACACGGGGAGGGTGCACCTAGTGTTCTGCTATTTGAGTCCGAGTCTTCTATCCGTGCTATAAGGGAAGAAAAAGTCTATTGATGTGAATACCTGGTCATTCAGTACATCCAGGTCATCAGCTGATGTCATTTTATTGTGACATAATATTGCTGAGCCTCGAACTGACCAACTGAAGCAAGCACAGATCGTAACACTGCCTCCATGCCTCCATAGGAGATAAAGGTACATCCCTTTATGCACTTTCCGTCTTACCTTGGCACTCCTGTCGCTGTGGGATAGAGTAAATCTGAACTCTGATCACGTTAGATCACATGACCCTTTCCCCCATATTCCAGAGTCTGATCTTTATGCATTTTAGCAAACTAAAGTCTTTTGCTCCGACTATTCTCAGTAAAAAGTTACAATATCAAACATAGCCGCAGATTCTACTGTCAATTATACCCGTCATTTTTCATGATTGTTTACCAAGAATCATTAATAATTTAATTAAAAATACATTAACTGAAGATGATAATGCTTGAATTAAAAAAGGTTTCCGATCACAGTCAGTTTTTCCAATTACATTTCTTGCATGAAGTTCGGCACCATCCTTCCAGGGTTTAAAGGAAAATGAAAGGAAAGACTTCCAAACTCTCCTCACTCACTCTCTCTCATTTGCCAAACTGCTTAATCCTACTAGGGATGCAGGGAGGCTGGAGCCTATCTCTTTGGACTGTGTAAGGAAACATGAGTACACTGAGGAAACCCACACAAGCACGGAACAACATGCAAACTCCACAAAGAAACACCCGAGCCAGGGACTTAGACCCAGGACCTTCTTACTGTGAGGTGTAATGCTAACCACTACGTCAACGTGCTGCCCGTTCTTTGTTCAGTTACTAAAAAAATACTGAAGTTCTTGTAACTGATATTTTTCAGACAGGTGCTTCTCATAATGTAGGTTATAATGATAAAAAAATAAAAAAATAAAAATTTAAATAAGAAAAAAATGCAAGCTTCAGATCCCAGGTTCAGGTGACTGAGTACTACTTCATAATGTAATACTGAACAGAGGTGCTGTAATCCCACCACCTTTGATATTTACGCAGAGAAAGAGAGAGAGAGAGAGAGACTTGGTGACAGGCCAGAATGGATTAGTTTCATTAGTCAGCATTGAAAAGAGAAATAAAAAGACAGCATGCTTCCCCAATCTGGCACCAGAGAAGCTCTAGTAGCCTTGTGTGTGATATATTAGAGCCCTGAAAGCCTCCTGAGAGAGAATAAGAGCTCATTCAGGAATATCCAACAATACAACACCAACCACTGACATTGAGTTTTTTTTCTTTGTTGTTGTTGTTTCTGTACTTTTGCACTTTATAAAATGCCTTTTATTAGTTTCCCCCCAATTGTTTGCAGTAGGACTGAGTGTCTCTGCTCATATATGCCCATTTGCAAACACATCACCATATTTTAGAAGCAAAATAAAAGTCTGGGTGCAAAATCATTTCAATCAGCAGACACGGTTTTCTGTAACAAACCTTGTTGTTATGGCCATTAGAGTGTGTATGCTTCTTTCAATGGTTTATACATCATGAGAAAATCTACCGAATAATTTCCTGTTGAATTTATTAGAATAGCGTGTTTATAGATGGAACGTTTTCATCAAGGAACACCATTGAATTAAGCGATTTGGAAAACGAGTGAGTGGTCTTGGAACAAAAACATAACCGCAATGCTTTATCACAAACAGGTTTTGTGCTTCGGTGCTGTTTATTAGTAATGAGTGAAACACAAACTGAGTCAGCATAGGACCACTAGGAGATTACTGTACAGGATCCTTGTGTCCTGGTTCATGCGGTTCATGTTGCCCATGTTCCAGCCTGATCCTGCAGATTTGCACATACACCCCCGCTGTAACGTAGCCACGCAGGCTGGACTGTGTGCAGAGCTGATGGTGCTGCTGTCTTCCCATCATTCCTACAGTTGCCATGGTGAGCAGGAGCAGCCATGGCACAGACCCTTTGGAGAAGAAATTAACAGTACTTTAATTGGCTCAAGGCTCACAGAGTGTCTTATCTGCCTGCCATACGCCGCGGTAACTCTCTATTCTCCACATATGCACTGCCGTATGTCCATGTGTGTGACAG
Source organism: Tandanus tandanus (assembly GCA_039654325.1). Taxonomy (NCBI): domain Eukaryota; kingdom Metazoa; phylum Chordata; class Actinopteri; order Siluriformes; family Plotosidae; genus Tandanus; species Tandanus tandanus. The sequence goes on from JBCNYH010000003.1 coordinate 20,277,001, forward strand.
GAACAAGTTGCAGGGTTCTGTAGTTTGTATGCCTTCTTGCATAAACTTATGAGTTTGAGCAATCAAGATTAAAGTTATAGTATATAAACGTAGAAACATGCAAACAAAAATATATTTTTTCTATGCCATGAAATTTTAATGAACTTGTTATAAGACTCACCAGCAAAAATCAAAATTTACCCAACTGTAGATTTGATGAACACATGTCTACGTCCTGTGGCAAAGATTCAGATCTTAGAACTTTGTGCTAATATTGGCTCATCTATGATGCCATAGTATCCATAGTTTCATTTTCTTCTTTTTTGTTTTTGCTAAAATGCCAGCAAACCTTCAGATTCAGCTGTCAATTCTTATCTCATTCAGTAAAAATTGTTGCCGTTTCAAAACAAGAAAAAAAACCTACTGTTCACAGGGGAAAGTTATTCATGAATGGCGAGTTATTCATGGATGGCGAGTACTTGTTTTAGTGTATACTACACGAAAAAGCAACATGAAAAGCAAACTTAATTCATTTTCACATATTTTAACCATTACAGAGGCGGGTCAGGTGAGTTCTGAGTGCTCCGAATAGAGCTAAGCACTATGTAGTTAACAGCATTTTTAAAAAAGCTTATTTAGAGTTTTAGTATATACTACATGGAAACATGAAGAAAAGCAAACTAAAATGAGATTTTTATAGTTATTTTTTTTAAACCCGTGACAGAGGCAGGTTGGGTGAGCTCTTTAAGCATAAGTGCTGTGTAGCTAATGCTATCTTTTGAACTCAGATTTTTTGGAAGCCCAATTCCAAAAACGTTGGAACGTTTAAAATTTAAAGAATGCACAACTCATGAACTCATATTTTAATCACAATATAGCATAGAAAATATATCAAAATGAAAGTGACAAATTTTATGATTTCATCAAAAATATCAGCTTATTTTAGATTTGATGGAAGAAACACGTTTTAAAACAAATGGGGGGGGGGGGTAATAAAAGGTTATTTGGAAACAGGTCAGTAATATGATTGGGTATAAAAAGAGCATCTGGGCAGATGTTTCACAGATGTGTATATATCTGTTGTTAACAGATTGTGCAAAAGTTTAAGCAATTTTGTGAAATGACCAAAATGATGGTTTCACAATCTGACTGTAAGATATATATTTTTGCACAAGGGACAATGCCGGAAATATGCCTGTGATCTCTGGAAGTGTTCCTAAGTCAATGCAGTGCTTTCCATGATAGAATCATTCATTCATTTTTCATCCATTTGCCAAACCACTTAATCCTACTAGCGTTGTGGGGAGGCTGGATCCTATCTCAGCTGATTCTAGCTGAAGGCGTGGTACACACTGAACTTTTCGCCAGTCCTTCACAGGGCCAACACACATACTCACGTTCACACCTAGCGGCAATTTGGAACATCCAAATAGCCTAATGTGAATGTCTGTGGGAGGAAATCGGAGTACCTGGAGGAAACCCACACAAGCGCAGGGAGAACTTGCAAACTAAATGCCAAAACACTATCACCGAGCCATGGACTCGAACCCAGGACCTTCTTGCTGTGAGGTGGATGTGCTAACCACTACGCCATTGTGCCACCCATTACGGAATCATGTCTGTTTTTAATACAGTGTCACCTGAGGGCCCGAATATCACAGGGAACCAGTTTTGATTTTCGGCCTTGTCCCTTATGCACAGAGACTTTTTCAGTTCATGACTGTTTAATAACGTTTAGAGTTTTCTTTCTTGTCTGATCCGTGTACACCGTATACATATGCACCAGTCATCTATAACCTTAAAAGCATTATGACCACAGACCCAGAAGTGAATAACAGTTTTTCATTACACTGGTACCTGCCAAGGAGGGGGATGTATTAGGCAGAATGTGAACAGTCAGATTTCAAAGTTGATGTGTTGGAGGCAGGATAAATGAGCAAGCGTAACAATGTGAGTGACTTTGATGAGGGCCACACTGTGATGGCTAAACGATTGGATCTATTCATCTCTAAAACGGCAGGTCTGTGGGATGTTCCTGGTATGCAGTGCTAAGTACCTGCTAAAGCTGGTCCAAGGAAGGATAACCTGTGAACTGGCAAGAGTGTCATGGGTATCCAAGGCTCAGTGATCTGTGTGGGGAGTGAAGGCTAGTACGTCTGGTCGGATCCCACAGAAGAGCTGCTGTAGCACAAACTCTGAGCCTGTTAATGCTGGATATGATGGGAAGGAGTCAGAACACACATTGTATTGCTGCTTGCTGTGTATTGGGCTGCCTAGCTGCAGACTAGTCAGATGGTGCTAATGTGAGGGTGATGGTGTATATGAGTGAGACTTCCCAGTTTGAGTTCTATTACTAAGAAAAACTAGGTACGCAGCATGGTGATGAAAGGAAACTCAGGTTTTTAATTCCTTTTTTTTTTTCTTTTGCCAATTTCCAATAACTTTGTCAACAAACCTGTCATTAGCCTTCATCATATTAGCATTCTTTTAGATGCTAAATACTGTTTTTCTGGGAAGTATTTTCATTTATTTATTAATTTACTCTCACTCACTCACTCATTTGCCAACTCACTTAATCCTTCACCGGGTGTCGGGAGGCTGGAGTCTATCTTACCTAACACTGGATGAATGCGGGGTACACCCTGAACAGCTCGCCAGACCATCACAACATCAACACACACACGCACACACCATTCACACTTACACCTAAGAGCCAAGCTACTATCCATGTCTCTGGACTGTGGAAGGAAACCGGAGTACCCAGAGAAAACCCATGCAAGCACTGGACGAACAAGCAAGCTCCCCAGAAATGCTATCACCGAGCCCGGGACTCGAGCCTAGGACCTTCTTGCTGTGAGGTGGACGTGCTAACCACTACGCCACCATGTCGCCCATTTTTTCATTTAACATTTTCAAAATATTGGGATTATACACAGTCTATACCCACTTTTAATGTGATTATAGTTCCATAAGACTGGTTGCACATTCATTGATAATGGAGTATGTGACTGTTAACCAGTTACATTCAACTCATTTTCAAACATCATTATTATTCACCTGGTGTGAGATCACTATGATTGGTTGCAATTAAAGATCAGCTGTTTCTTATGGATTCTCTTGGCAGCTTTTTGGATTCCCCTGACTGAGAAAGGCTCGGTATACAAAAAGCTTATAAGGCATGTACAGGATCTCATTGGCTACCTCTCTCATAGGTCTCATAGGGTTACAAAAGAATTTACAAAACATTAGATGTACCACAGAACATTGTGAAGGCCATCATCAACAAGTGGAGAACACGGGGCATGTCAGTGACGTTACCAAGAACATGACGTCCCTGAAAAGAACAACACAAAACTTATCACGGAGGCTGCCAAGAGATTTACTGCAACATTAAAGGAGCTGCAAGAATATCTAGCAAGTGCTGGTCATGCAGTGTACCAGACAACAATAGCTCATACTCTTCACATGTCTGGGCTGCGTGGAAGAGGGGCTGAACGGAAGGCTTTCCTCATGAAAACAAAACAACAAGGCCGCTAAATTTTTGCCAAAATGTGTGAAAATGGTCTGATGGGACCAAGCTAGAACTTTTTAGGTATAATTCTTGGAGATACAGGGTGACCCAAAAGAACCTCCCACATTTCAAAGATAAATAAAAAGTTAATCAAATTATTAATATTTGCACACATGAAACTTCTTTAGTACAGTTTTTGTTTGGTGGGACCTGATCGAAAACCTTTTAAGGCCACATCTTGATGTTGAAGAACTCGATGTGTGGTTTCTGTAAGATGGAGCTCCGGCACACACAGCTCGAAGTGCTGAGGGAAATGTTTTCGGATCGGATGATCTAGTTGCATGGAGATGTTGGGTGGCTCCCCTGACCTCACCCCCTGTGATTTTTTTATTTTTTTCCGTGGCGCTACCTTAAATCACGGGTGTATACTAATCGACCCCAACCTCCTGAAGCCCTTAAGGTCGCTATTCAGCAGGAGACCACCGCTGTCTCGATCCTTCCTTTTGCTGAACTGCTTAATCCTGTTCGGGTGCATGCCCTATCTCAACCAACACTGGGCGCAGGCAGGGTACACCCTGAACAGCTCACCAGTCCATTGCAGGGCCAACTCACACAACCATTCAGACTCTCACCTAGGGGCAATCTGGAACAGCCTGTTAACCTAATGTGCATGTTTTTGGACTGTGGGAGGAAACCGGAGTACCCAGAAACCCACACAAGCACATGGAGAACATGCAAACTATACACAGAAATGCCCTCGCCAAGGCTGGGACGCAAATCCAAGACCTTGTTGCTGTGAAGCGGACAAGGTAATCACTACGCCACCGTGTAGCAGGGTCTCAGAGAAAGTCCACCACTGTCCCTGGTTCTGCCGACTGTTATCATCCAAAGAAAATTATATCCATGGTGAAGCGTGGTTTTAGGAGGTGGGTATTATAAAAATGTTTCGTTCATGATTAAGCTGACTGTGATGGCCATTATGAGTGGTGACTCAGTGGATAGGACTCCGGGTCTCTGCTCAAAAGGTAGGCGGTTCAAGCCTCAGTTCCATACCATACCGTTTATACGCATCACTTCCTGCCGCATGTTTTAAAAGTGAAATGTCCTGCCAGCGTTTGTCTCTACGATTCTTCTTCTTAGCCAGGTGTAAAGTAATATGCTCGATGATCTGGCTTTGAGTTTGTCAGTATTTGTGTATGTTTGTTTTGAGCAACGACATGCATATTTGCGAGTGTGTGTGTGTGTGTGTGTGTGGGTTGGTTTGTTTCTCATCACAGTCATGGTGTCGAATGTTCGAAGGGCTTCTCTGGCCCACTGCACATCTCTGCTGTGCTTCCGTCACTTCTTTCAAAGAGAGGTGAGGATGCTGCTGCTGCTGAACTAACTTGACCTGTCTCCTAGCAACAAGGCTGTTTGGTCCGGGACAGAGGAGTGGAAGCTGAGCGAGAGCACAGAGATGGAGAGTATGAAAGGAAAGGAAAGGCTGCAATTATTCTGTGCCATTGGACAGAGCAGAGGCCTGGAGGTGGAGAGCAGAGCTGGAGGGAGGAAGAGAAAAGAGTGGGGGAGGTAGAGAACTCTAGCAAAGGGGGTTATTTAGATACAGGCGGAGTAGTGAATGCGTGACAAAGGAGAAGAGGGAAATGAATTCCGCTGGACTGTAGCAGTATTCTTCTGACAGCTTGAGCTGAAAAAAAAATAGAACCTAAGAAAGCACTACACTGTTCATCTTTTGTTTGTGTTTCCATTAGATTTTTACAGCCATACTTTCTTCTTTCTGGCAGACTTGATAATCCAAGTGTGTTTTGTGTATAAAAGAGTAAAAGAGCAAGGTCGACTGTGAAGGGTGGCATTGTCCTCCATATTTTATTCATGCGTACCCTCAAGTGCCATAACCTTGCCAAAATGCCATTCGCATCCTGCTATGATTCTTTGCCACAATGGAAATGCTAATTGGGAGTGTGTGTGTGTGTGTGTGTGTCTGTGTTGGTGTGTCTGGCACATGGCAGGACAGCCTGGAGTTGCCTTGCCTTCTCGTGGGTGCACTGACTTTGACCCCATGTTGGCATTTTCGGGAGGAGTGTGGGGTGAATGTCCGATCTGCTCTGCCTTGAGGTGTAGCTCCTCTCTCTCTCTCTCTCTCTCTCTCTCTGTGTATGTATGTGGTCTGTTGGGCAGGAAGGTAGTCCGCTACCCCCCACCCGTCTCGCATCGGCTTGTGTAGAGGCCCTGCTGCTGTCACGCACACTAACATCCCAGGCTGCTGATGTGCCCCGCAACGGTTAGGAGGAAAGGGGGGAGGGCAGCATCTTGCTTCAGTGGCATACGTCTAAAACGCACAAACACAGTCTGGCATCCATGCCCTATTTCCTGGAGGTAGTATAGCACATTGGATTCCAGTGGTAAGCATGTTATGTAGGTGTGTGCGACAGGAGCCCAGGTAGAGTTTTGCACTTGAGACTATCCTACACGCGTAAAGCCCCTAATGAAGGAATCTGGTAATCAGGTGGATTAGAACAGAAAAGATTACCAAATTATGTGACTTTGGACCATTCAGGGTCATATATGTGCAAGGGTATTTGTAGTTCCAGGGCTACAGGGTTGTTAAATTTGATGACATTATACAGTGAGGGTTTTTGTATGCTGAGGGGTGTCACTGGGCCCCCGTGTAGTGTATCTATCTAGGAAAGATATCTCCAAACAGCTGAATTGTATCAGTCTTGACATTACATGGCGTGCAGATTCAAAAGGTGCCATTTCTTAGGTTCACTTTAGTGGATTAAAGATGAGCTTTAGTAGAGCTTTATTAAGCCCCCAACAGCACCACCAACGCCATCATCATCGGCACGTCACCATCACCGCCATAGACACAGTGGAATGAAGCATAGCCCTCACACGGCACCCCAGGCTGCCATGGTCGCCTTCATCAGCCAGCACAGAGCAGTGGAAAATGGCACTGAGTGTCATAAAGGTCAGGAAGGGGGAGGTGGGAGGGGTAGAGTTGAGGAACAGAGAACAGGGACAGGTGCACATAAGGAGGACACTGGGGTGTGGGGTGATGGGCCTGCTCAAGTGAAGTAAGAGACAGTCGAAATAAATTAGTGTGCATAAGAATAAGGCAGTGTGCATGTGGCCTGGTGACACTCGAACTGGCTGTGTGTCACATGAGCCTCATGAGGTCAGCAGTGGTAGGGATGGCTGTTAGCCTCTGTGTGTGTGTTCTTTCATCTTTATGTTCTTTCATCTTTTACTCTCTCTCTCTCTCTCTCTCTCTCTCTCTCTCTCTCTGTGTGGTTTTCGAAACATTTTTAGAATATTCTTGAAAAATAGTAAGATGGGAAGTTTTTTTGCATTTGTATGTATCGATAGCGTCGATATTGTATCGATACAAAATAAGTGGAATAATTGGAACAATAATGATTTTACTCAAGGAGGCATGGTGGCGAAGTGGTAGAAAGACATGCACATTAGGCTAATTGGCTGTTCCAATTTGCCCCTAGGTGTGAGTGCGAGAGTGAATGGTTGTATGTGTAGATGTTAGCCCATCGATGGTCTGGCGAGCTGTTCAGGGTGTAAGCCGTCTTCCCCTGATGTCGGCTGAGATAGGCTCCAGCCTCCCCATGACACTAATAGGATTAAGCGGGTCAGCACATTAGTGAGTGATGATTTTATTCAAACAATAGAACATACACTGCCCGGCCAAAAAAAAAAAAAAAGTCACACACTGTAATTTTCATGGAGGGCATTTATTCTTGATCACATCATGTGATCTCCATGGCATTGTTGCTCCAGTTGGTCCGGTCGAGGCTCAGCAACATTAATGTGGCAATAAAATGAAG
>JBCNYH010000003.1:20290533-20305428 GCA_039654325.1 Tandanus tandanus
GAGATGGGCGCCAGCCTCCCCGCGACCCTAATTAGGAATAAGCGGTTCAGAAAATGAATGAATGAATGAATATTTTATTAGTATAATTTTTTTATTAAATTATAGTTAGCTATGCATTTACTTTGCTGACACAAATTAAGTACAAACAGGAAGTTGGCGACTTCTAGCCTATTTATACGTGCGTATTTCATGCATTTGAGCTGCCAGGATTGAAATTATTCACGTTTGAGTTAAAAAGCACTTAAGAAAAGTAGGTGCAAATGAATCTGATTTAAATCTGGTTCCTCACACTATTTCAAGAAGTCTGGTATAGATTTTTAGCCACATGATGTATGCAATGTATCTATTTGTCCTGCCATTAATCAACCGACAATGCAATGCATGTATTCTGTGTTTGCAGAAGTGTAAAGATTGTTTGCAAAATCTTACAAATAAAAGAAGCATTAATCCACAACTAGAGAGGCGCTTGTAGAGTGCAAGGTACCCCCGCCACAAATAACCACAAATGGACCACAATAACTCGAAAACTAATGGACGGATTTCCACAAACTTTTAACCAAATTTGGGCCTTGGGCCAACAAAGAATGTGATCCGGGTCCAGACCTGAATCCAGAAGGGTTTTGCAGGATTTTTTAACACTGCGGGCAAGAAGGTGGAAATGACCAGGAGAAAAAATACAAAGCTCAAAAATGATTGTGCAACAGCCCACAAGGGGGCACCATAAATCTACATCATCTGCGACTATAACCCATGTAAAGAAGAGATTGCACTACCTTGGTGGAGGTCTGCACTCTCTAAATGCATTTATAGTTGCTTTCGCCAGGAGGTAATATTTTTGTCTGCAGTGTTTTGTTTATTTTGTTTTCCTGTTTGTTTGTAAGATAACTCAAAAATTCATGCACAGATATGGATTTTTTTTTTCTAAGGTCTTGTGTGGAACAAGTAACAAACCATTAATGTTTGGAGGTGCTGGGTGCATGAGATCATGTTAAAAAAATGTCCAGAAATCACGGAAAATGCACATTTTCTTTATTATATTCCAAACAATGTTCATCAGACACCCACTAGGGGGAGACATTTCATTACAACTATGCCAAGTTGTAATAATCCATTTTTACCTGGTGGAGATTCCTTGCACTCTGAGTGTCCCTCTAGTTACCCGTGTGCTTTTATTATATACTCTATAGTATGAATGTAATAGGGCAGTGTTCCCACCAAGTTTAATGAAAATCCATGCATGGGTGTAGTCAGGATTTTGTTCAAATCACACAGGCAAGCAAGAGCACTCAGAGAGCGCAAACCTCCGCCAAGCTCAGCAATCCCCCATATGAAACAAAATGACAATCATCATATCTCACAACGTTAAAGAATATTTCAGTATCATGTTTAAACGCTAGCATTCTCACTCTGATGCGAAGACACCTGCACCCTCTACTGGACAGCAAGTAACAGCAAGTATGTACCCAATATGAGTTTTTAAATGAACGTAGATCTCTCCAGGGCGCATGATTTCAAATTCATTCAGTCTGTCGGAAACATTTAGTACATTTTGTTATAAAACAAAAATGATATTAAACAAATAATATTAATAAGTAATGATGATTGAATGATTAACTCAGCAGTTTAAAAAGGTTTGCAAGCAGGCTGTTATCAGATTATTAAAATAACAATGTTTATTCGTAATAATACTTTATTTACTGCAGCATCTTTAAACATTGTGGGCAGAGATACCTAATCATGCCACTGGAGCCTCCAGTGCACAACAAGGCTTATACTCACTCATCTCACTCACTCATTCGCCCTACCGCTTACTCTCACTAGGGCCGCAAGGAGGCTGGAGCCCATCCCAGCCAACATTGTCTAAAAACGCAGGGCACACCCCGAACAGCTCGCCAGACAATTGCAGGGCACCCGCACAACCATCCACACTCACGCCTATGGGCAATTTGGTGCAGCCAATTAGCCTGATGCTTATGCCGTTTGACTGTGGGAGGAAACCAGAGCACCTGGAGGAAAGCCATGCAAGCATGGGGAGAACATACAAACTCCACACAGAACCGAAAACAGAAAAGACCTTGTGAGGCGGACGTGTCAATCACTACGGTACCGTGGCGCCCACAAGTCTGATGGTACAACAGAAATGGAAGTTAGTTAGTTACAGGTATGTTAGTGGATCATCTCCAAATTTAAACGGAAACTTCTTTGTCCAAAGCCTCACCTCTGGTAGAAATTTCATGAAAATCCGCACATAACCTTTTGCGTAATCCTGCTAACAAACAGATACACAAACCTAACCAAAACATGACCTTCTTGACAGAGATAATAGACACACAGACTCACAAACACCGGTGATTATAATACCTTCGGCAAAAATTCTGCGCTAAAAAGAAATCTTGGGTTGAACATAGAGAGCTGATCTGATTATTAACACAGAGGACATTGATAGGATTTCAATCAGGCTACTTGGGGAAGCATTTGACTACAAGTGTACTGCAGATACGTATGATTAAAATATTGTTAAAAAATAATCCAGTCACAAGATGTATGAAAAGACCAGGTGTAAATGGGCTCTTGATGACACGTACTTCAAAAGCCTGAAGGAATTCAACCTGAAAGTGAAACAAAGAGAATTTCACCTGTCCCCAACAGCTACACCCCTCCATCACGTACGCCCCATACACTCACAGAAGACATTCATTAGGCTCTGATCACTGGATTGTCTTGTCCTTCCTGCACGCTGCAATTAGCCCAATTACGGCCCCTTTTGCTAAAACATCACTCTCCCAGGACCCCAGATTTCTGCAGGAAGGAGACAAAGTGGGGAGAGGGAAGATTTGGGTTGAGGAAAGCAAAGACGCAAAGAGTCTAGTGGGGGAGGAGCTGGATAGAGAGAGCCTGTAGGACACTGCAAGCAGAATTACGAGCCAACCGTCCTTAGACCCACTCCTGGGTGTGAAATAAAAACACACACACACACACACACACACACACACACACAGAAAACCTCCAGGCTTGATCTGTCACAGCCCTATGTGGCAACATGAGAACAACATTGGGTGTCGTTCATAAAGCGAGTGCTAATTGGCTTCCTACCCCACGGGGAACTGCTACCCCCCTCTGCACCCCCTCCCCTTGCCCCTCTATTTAGCTGCAGCTACCCACGCAAAAGTTCAGCTATAAATTATTAAACGTGATTAATTACTGGGCACACAGGCTTTTTTTTTTTTATCAACTCTGGGGCTGGTGTCAGTACTTTCAACTCTTATTATTACATGGTCAGAAAAATATTTTAATATTCCAAAGTAGATTTTATAATTAACACCACAGAATAGTTACTATACACGTGGACCTAAACAACATCTGTGCATGTAATGGATAGAGGCAACCAGAATATGAGGTAAGTGGTCAGGTTTGTGCAGAATTACACACCAGCAGTCATGTGGGGAAAAAATGTTCAGCACATTTGAACACGCAAACATTTCACCATCTGATACAGTGCCTGCAGATACAAAAGAAAAAGGGAAGAGACTTCAAATGAAAATAGTTCTTTTTACAAATCTGTCACCTGAAAAAAATGAATGCACCCTTGCATCAGAATAAGGTGTTCCCGAACTTCCTGCAGGTGATACCTGTCTTATTTAGGGTCAAGTGTTCTCTTTGCGGGGCGGCGCAGTGGTTAGCACGTCCACCTCACAGCAAGAAGGTCCTGGGTTCGATTCCCGGGCTTGAGGCTTTTCTGTGTGGAGGTTGCATGTTCTCCCGTGCTTCCGTGGGTTTCCTCCAGGTACTCCAGTTCCCATGCACAGTAGGCTAATTGCCTGTGCCAGATCGCCCTTCGGTGTGTGAGTGTGTGAGTGTGTGTGTGTGTGTGTGTGTGTGTTTCCCTTCGATGGTCTGTTCCCTGTCTTTGCCCAGTATTGGCTGAGAAAGGCTCCAGCGTCCCCATGACCCTAGTAGGATTAAGCAGTTCAGCAAATGAGTGAGAGAGAGTGCGAACTTCTTGTACGCATTTTGCATAACTCTCCACCAGTCTCCCACATCGGCTTGTTGCCCATTTTGACCCAAACAAAATTCTAACAGGCTTCAAATCTGGACTTTCACTAGACTATTCCATTTCCCATTCACTAGACCATTCCATGTGTTGCCCTGCAATGGGTTGGTGAGCTGTCCAGGGTGTACCCCGCCCTCACCCAGAGTTTGCTGAGATGGGCGCCAGCTTCCCCACAACCCTAATTAGGATTAACCAGCCTAGAAAATGAATGAATGAATGAATGAATGAATGAATGAGTGCGCTCTTTGCTATTGAAGTGTGTGGTCTCATCATACTAAGGTCTAAAGAAATTTTTAAGGCCAACAGAAAAAACCTATGGATGCCTATAAGTCTAGCAAGGGATTTAAAAAGGATTCTCACTCGATCACTCATTTGCTAACTGCTTAATCCTATAAGGGTCACGGGGGAGGCTTGAGCCTATCTCAGCCGACACTGGGCGAAGGCAGGGTACCTCTGAACAGCTTGCCAAACCGTCACAGAGCCAACACACTTAACCATTCACACTCACACTAACACCTATTGGCAAATTGGAGCAGCTAATTCGCCTAACGTGCATGTCTTTGGACTGTGGAAGGAAACCAGAGGACCCGAAGGAAACCCGTACAAGCATGGGGAGGACATGCATACTTCACACAGAAATGCCCTTGCCAAACCTGGGACTTGAACCCAAGACCTTCCGCCCAAAATAGATACTTTTTTTTTTTCTTTAAAAAATTTAAAGAAAAGTGCCGCAGATTTCAATGAACTTCCAATCTGTCCAGGCCTGTCCACACCAGCAAATCCAAGCTGACATTGGATATTTCGATGCAAGAACCCCAAAATATAATCTCATGATCTGCAGTTAACTCTTGCAACTGTTGTTGTGAAAGTGTACACATCTACAATTAAAAGGAGATTGGAGAGATTTGACCTGCATGGAAGAAATGGCAGGAAAAAGGTTTCACAGTCCAAAAAAAGAAAAGAAAAAGCATTACAGAAAGACTGCAGTTTGCCAGTGAGCATATAAGCCATATATAACCAGGCTTTTTAAGGATTCGCTCAGGATGGATAAATTAAAGACCGAGGTGTTTGGCCAGAGTTGCAGTACAAATGTGAACCAGAGAAGAACCTAATACTACTATGAGTTCTATAATACTTCTATAGAAATGTTTGTTGTATACATAATTGAAAAAGCTAATTTGGGAAAATAAAACTAGTGAAATTGTTGCTTTTCCAAATAAGTTGAATATACTTCCATGCAGTGTTCTTCTTTTTGTCACACTGTATGAGTGCTCGATGATCACTAATGAAGTGTACTTGACTTTGCACTGCTGTGTCGGGATTGTTAGAGCAGCATGGTGGTGTAGTGGTTAGCACGCCTGCCTCACAACAGGTTTGAGTCCCAGGGTCGGGCTTTTCTGTGTGGAGTTTTCTTGCTTTCCCAGTGCTTGCATAGGTTTCCTCCAGGTAGTGCGATTTTCTCCCACAGTCTAAAGATATGCACATTAAGTTAACTGGATGTTCCAAATTGCCCATAGGTGTGAGCATACGTGGTTGTGTGTGTGTGTGTGTGTGTGTGTGTGTGTGTGTGTGTGTGTGTTTTTGTCGGCCCTGTGATGGTCTTGCCAGCTGTTCAGGGTGTACGCCGCCTTCGCCCAGTGTTGGCTGAGATAGGCTCCAGCCTCCCCATGACCCTAATAGGATTAAGCAGAGAGTGGGTAAAAATTTAGAAAATTGTACCCCTGGAACTCTAAATTACACATTAATATTAATAACTACCGTGTGTATTTATCCTCTCTAATCATTTGTCACTGGGTAGTTTGGACACAAGGATCAGGGTTATTTGGGATTTTCTTACACTCTTCTACACTTCATGACTAAAAGACTAAAAATACTCACACATGCATGAACACTTTACCAAAACATTGTTAATGGGGCAAAGAGTCTGGGCCATATTTGTGTGTATGTGGCATGCAGGACTTTTTCATTTACTGTCCTCTAGTGGTGAGATAGAACAGCTTCCCACCCACTACAAGTGTGCCCCATGTGCACTCACATATTTCTTTACAGAATCCCTCGATAAAGTGTACCAGCATTATTATTTATTAATAAATAATATTAAATATTAATAAATAAGATTATTTAGTAATTATAATTAGCGTTTGAATTGTTTTTAAACGGATTGTTTACAAGCACAGTGATATATCGGTTTATAGAGATCCTGGCAATGTTCTTTTTTCTACAGAAAATGACCGTCCTGCCTCTCTGGTCCCTGATCTCATTGATTACAACATGCCTTTGACCACCACCTACCTGAAACAGATGAAACTGCAGTGCATTAACAACAATGAGCAGGTACGCTTCATACTCTGATATTAATTCCTCACTCATAACACCTTTGCATGCTGATTATTCTCAGGCTGATACATTCTCTGTGCTACACTGCGGTTGTTTGTGGGCAGTCCAGATGACTGGCATTATTATTTTTTTCATTAATATTTATTTAAAAGTGATTTAAAATGAATTTTCATTTCAAAAAGGAATCGCTGTGCCAGTTCACACTACTACTGCATACAAAATCATTACAGGAATTCAGTCAAACAGCAGACATTGGCTTCCTTTGCACTTCATTCATTTTCCGAGCCACTTAATCCTACTGGAGTCGCGGGGGGATCTCGGACGACTCTGGGTGAAGGCAGGGTACACCCTGAACAGCTCACTGGTCCATCACAAGGCCAGCACACACATAAGCATTTAAACTCACACTCACATTTAGGGGCAATTTGGAACAGCCGATTAGCCAAATGCGCATGTCTTTGACCCGTGGGAGGAAACTGGAGTACCCAGAGGAAACCCACACAAGCAAGGGGAGAACATGCAAACTACACACACACACACACACACACACACACACACACACACACACACAGAAACACCCTCGCCGAGCCCCGGACTTGAATCCAGGGAATTCTTGCTGTGAGGCGGACATGCTAACCACTACACCACCGTGCCACCCCCTCTTCTACATTTAAATTTGTGAATTTATTTGATAAAGGTTTAAAGTCAGTGTCATTTCTAAGAGAAAACTGAGTTGTGGAAAATGAATATGGTAGCGTTAATACAAAATAGAAAGCTAGAAAGGGCTTGATCATAAATGATATTCAGCTTGACTATCATTTCTAACAGCAGCAGCTTATGAACCATAGATTTTGGCGAGGAAGGACGGGATTAAAAATGATATAGCCACAGATAAAATTAGGCTAAAAAGGAATCACACTTGACCAATGACTTAAGTTACTGTCTAATGTGGAATTAATGTAGAAATATGTTCTTTTACGTGACGTTGCAGCTGAGAACACACACACACACACAAAAGACATTGGAATTGGCCATTGGAAAATGGAGATGTAATTCACTCACTTATTTGCTGAATCGCTTAATCAAATTAGAGTTACTGGAGGCTGGCGCCTATCTCAGCCAAGACTCGGTGAAGGTGGGGTACACCCAGCTCGCCAGACCATCACTGGGCCACACACACACACACACAAAAATTCACACCTAGGAACAATTTGGAACAGCCAATTCGCCTAATGTGCACATCTTTGAACTGTGGGAGGAAACCAGAGTACCCAGAAGAAACCCATACATGCATGGGGAGAACATGCAAACTCCACACAGAAACACTTAAGCCTGGGAATCAAACCCTGGATCCTCTTGCTGTGTGGTAACCCCTATGCCATCGTGTCGGTCGAAACAGAGGTGTATTTTTTCTTAGTTTCCTCAGTTATGTGTAAGAAACTTTTCTGGTGTATAAATATTACGAATTCCTGTTCCCAATCATTGCAGTATACATATTGTACAATAGAATTGGCCCTGTACATCAGAGAAGTATTGGCACTTACAGATTGGCTTTGTTTTCTTGAAATTTATTAAATTTGATGACAGTTATTTTTTTATTAAAGAAGGTCTTAGTGACTGCAGAGTAACCATCATTACTGTCGTGTTCATATCTTCACCTCCAATTAAACTGTTCACAGAGTGAGCATGGTGCAGACAGGTGATTGGGGCAAGTGTGTGAGTGCAACATCTAGAGCAGTGAGTAAATAGTGAGAGTTGTGAGTGGGAACTTTATGAAGATTGATATTTTGTGGAAAAGCTGATATTATGGTTACCCCAGTGGTTACAAAGGAGAGTAGAATAATTCTGGTCATATACTAGATGTCAGACTTCAGTGTAGGCTGTGAATGTTCTTAGGTTTAGGCAACAGATCAAGGCAGACCAGGACACATTTGAATTGGACAAGCATACTTGTGCAAAACTTCTCTTTCGGATAGCACATTATTTAATCCAGGGATGCCCAGTCTTATCTGCAAAGGGCCGGTGTGGGTGCAAGTTTTCACTTCAACCCCGCAGTAGCCTCACCTTCCACCTGTTTCAATCACTGATATAAAAAAAAAAAGAGAGACTAGATTATACGTTAGTGTTTCAATTTTGAAGCTGGGTGGCAGCCATCTTGGTGAGACCACTTTACTATTGAAAGTTATACTCAAGTAGCATGAAATGGGGAAAATGGAAATAATTACATTTAAGCTGTCGCACAAATATTCACACTCACACCTAGGGGCAATTCCGAACAAGCTGTTAACCTAATGTGCATGTCTTTGCACTGTGGGAGGAAACTGGAGTACTCGGAGGAAACCCAGACATGCATGGGGAGAATATGCAAATGCCCTCACCTCAACCCTAAGACTTTCTTGCTATGAGGCAGACATGATAACCACTATGCCACTGTGCCCCCCATAATGATACGCCAAGATGAAAATACTTATAACTGTATATTTTTATTGTGCACAAAAGAAGCAAAGTGAAAAAAGCAGCATGCCATATTGGTTTGTTTTAATTCTACATCTGCTGAGTATTTTCTGGACGTGACCCTACTGCAGTTTAATTTACTGGATGCTATTTATAATATAAATATTTAACCTGATATTGATAGAAAAAAAATAGACAGCTTAAAAAAAGGTCACTGTTGAAGTAGAGCTCTGTTCATATACACTAGGGATATATTTGTGATCTTGTAGCGAACTAGCCACAATTTGACTGGGAAAAAAATTGATGATGGGAAATGTACAAAAAGGTTACCTAGGCAACTAGAGCCTGGAGCATTGAAACGATAAGCAAATTGCTTTGTGTGCATAGCACTAGCGGCAAACTTTTTAGCGGCTGAGTGATGAGTGAATCGCTTCCTGTGTGTATGCCTCTTAATATCAAAGATATAACCACCTGTTGTGGCCGTGATGAAGGATTAGGATAATGGAATCTGCTGTCATTTCTATTCAATTTGATGATGTTTGGGGAAAAAAAAATATTTCCTTTTGTGGATTTTACCAAAAAAATGGATGGATTCCCTATGTGGCTCTCGATTTCAAGTTTGCACATGTCTGTAATGAATGGTCATGGATGTCTACAGAGCAATCTTCAAAAACAAACAAACAAACAAACAAAAAACAGTTCAAAGTCTGAATAAATTTTTTTCTGGTGAATTTTCTTTTTGTAATGATTTAGTTTGAACTTTTAACCTTGCAGTACTCCTTCTATAAAAGGTCAGCTATATCTGACTCACTCTCTGTATACTGCGGCATTAGCTTTCCACAGAGGAGTTTTAATTGCTACTCACGACTTTCTGCCACGTTTATGTGTACTTGCCTCCGGTATGTACATATTTTAAACGCCTATTGGTGTACAGCTGCTAAATCCCTCAAATCACTGTGTATGAGTGGGCGTGTGTGTGTGTGTGTGTGTGTCAGGGAAGCGGGGTATATGATAACATTTTACAGGGAATCAGGTTTCACTCTTTTCTAATTAAGCTGCTCCCAGAGCAGCGGGCTAATTAGCTGAGGTGTGGGGAATACCAGTGAAGTGCCAATTTACTGCAGAACGTCACAGCAATCAAACAGCCACCATGTCTGCAGTAACACGATACTAGGGTTGGAATCAGCTGTTTCTGAATTCTAAATACAGTAATACTGATTTATCAGTAACAATTAGTTAAATTAATTTTTGTTAACATTTCCATAATTATAATAATATTTTTTACATTTATGGCAGACATCCTTATTCAGAGTGACTTACAACCTTTTTTTTTTTTTTTAACTCATTTGTACAAATTAGCAGATGAGGGTTAAGGGCCTTGCTCATGGGCCCAACAGTGACAGAGTGGTGGGACTGAGGCTTGAGCCCCCAATGTTCAGATTATTAACCCAGAGCCTTAACCACTGAGCCACCACTACCCCAATTTCATCATCATGTGTATATGATCAGTGTATGAGAATCAAGAGTAGGCTGGGGCAGGGCCTCTCCACATCTGTTTCTTTTGCAGAAATCCTAGCTTATGCAAGCTAGATGTGTGGTCATATCTTAAACGTTTTATTACAATGGCTAAATGTAACATTTACATGCTTAAATATTTATCTTTTTGTTTGAACCTTTGGTGGGCGAAATGGTGACTATAATTGGGTTCCCTCCGGATACTCTGTAATTTTAATAAAGTCTTTCTTAAGTCAGTCTTTCCGTGAAGTACTCATAAAGCTGTGTCTTTAAGAACAGCTTCCATCAAGTGGAATGAAAACTCCTTTACCATAGTGTCCCCACTTAATGTATATACACCTTTAAATTTGTCTGAATTTTGGAGCTAAGTTTTAACCCTCTGAAGCACACTTACGGTGTGCAGTACTCGTACTTTGACCCATATGATTTGTACTGTGCCCAAACGTGTTTAATCTCCAAAGTCCGGTTTGTTTGGCGAGTGTGATGGCTGGATGCTGTGCTCATGTGTGGCACTTTTCAATTCATTTAAGAATATTCGGCTTAATAATGGGTCTGGTTGGCCTTATTGATGAACACGAATTGTAGTCCATGAGTAAAGTAATGTGTGGCACGGTTGCGTAGTGGTTAGCACATCCCCTCACAGCAAGAAGGTCCTGGGTTAAAGTCCTGGGCTCGGGCCTTTCTGTGAGAAGTGTGTGTGTGTGTGTTCTCTCTGTGCTTGCGTGGGTTTCCTCCAGGTACATCAGTTTCCTCCCACAGTCTAAAGACATGCACATTAGGCTAATTGGCTGTTCCAAATTACCCCTAGGTGTGGATGTGAGTGTGAATGGTTTTTGTGTTGAACTGCGATGGTCTGGCAAGCTGAAACAGGCACCAACCTCCCTGCAGTCTTAGTAGGGTTAGGTAGCTTGGCAAATGAGTAAGTGAGAAAGTGAGTAAAGCTGCAAATACTGTGTTGCATCATTGATTAATCTGAATGGGATATGAGAAGGCTGTGGGACACTGTGCCAAAATTTGAACCAAATAATCCACAATGCTAAAACAGTGTCTCTATCATTTTATTCACAAAATGTTTACAGGCCTGGATACAAGATATGTGTTTTCACTTGCTGCCTGGATGAAAATATACACATTCACTGACCACTGGAACGACAATCAGCCATTCTTGTGGCAGTAGTTCAACCATAAAATTATGCAGATTCAAGAGTTTCAGTTAATATTCAAGCACAACAGTCTGTAACATTATGGACAGAATTGTGCAGAAAAGAAAACATCCAGTGGACAACAGTAGTAGTGTGTAGTGTTGGAATGTCATGTTTATAAGTAATATCAGATGAAGTGTCTAATCTGAACTGTCAGTAAGGCTAATGTACACAGATAACAATAACATTGACACTGCCTGACTGTTCTGTCACTAGGCAGCTCCATACACAGCAAGCTGCAATGCAGTGTGTATTCTAACACCTTTCTATCACAGCCAGCATTAACAGTTTCAGCAGTTTATGCCACAGTAGCTCTTATGTGGGATCTTTGCTCTTCATTCTTGTGAATGAACCGTGGGCACCCATGACACTCTTAGCAGTTCACTGGTTGTCTTTTCTTGGACCACCTTTGGTAGGTACTGCATACCAGGAACATCCCACAAGACCTGCTGCTTTGGAGATGAATAGCTTCAGTTGTTTAGCCATCACATTGTGGCCCTTGTCAAAGTCCCACAGATTTTTATGTTTGCTCATTTGTCCTGCTTGCAACACTTTGACTTCAGGAACTGACTGTTCACTTTCGGCCTAATACATGCCACTCTTTGCCAGGTGCCACTGTAACAAGATAATCAATGTTATGTACTTCACCTGTCAGTGGTGAAATTTAAAAATAGTATTTTTAATGTTGTGGCTGATCGGTGTAAGTCAAATAGCCACTTTTTATACCTATGGTTCATAGAAAAGCTACTCGGCACACACTACATTCTAAATGCTAAAACAGAACTCAGGTTCAGGATACTGAAGACTCAGAGACAGGCAGACAGGAGGTTGATGTGCATTGCTTCCTATCAGATCGCCTGACCTCATATTCAACTCCTCCTCCTAGCCGGGTGACCTCAAAAGGCTCTTGCAAGTAATTTAGAATTTGACATGTGTAGTAATATGAGTATTTTAACTGCTGGTGCAAATTTTCTTAGCCAGACTGAATTTGACTGTGTTAGGTGACTCATAGTGGGGAGTTTTGCTCTCAATTCAAGAACATAATCAATTTCAGCTTTACTTTGTGAAGGTTCCTTGTCCCAATTTTCTCTGATGAAGTTTAACATGCCGTGGGCTTTCCACCATATAGTAATTCAAATAGGGAAAATCTCACATATGCTTGTGGGACCTCTCACGTGTCATATAACACTGGCTCCAACCATTATTCCAGTTTTAAACATCATCGTGAATGAACTTATGAATCATTATATTGAGTGTTTAATTAAACTGCTCGACCAGTTCATCGTTCTGAGGATGGTACACTCTTGTGCAGATCTATTTAATCCCCAATAATTGATACAGTTTGCCTAGTGTACATGGCATAAACATGTGCTGCAGTCATGCACGGTCCCCAAGCAGGAGATAGCACTAAAGAGAGCCGTCACAACACAGTATTGCACCATGACTATCAAAAAGCATTATCCACATACAGTCCTATCTAATGGCCTGACGAAATCTATCCCAATCCTTCTAAAGTCGATGTCGATTAATGGAAGTTGGCGCAATGTCACTTTTGGGGTGGCTGGTGAATTAACCAGCTGGTAAACCTGGCCAATAAAAGCAAGCCATAATAAAGTGCCGCACCATGGGATTATAATGAGCTGCATGGAAAATCATTTCCTTGAGGCTCTTTGGGACAACAGTGTGAGTGTCCTGCTTTAAAATATCTTACCTACTTTATTAATACAGAAGTATGGAAAGCTAAGCACAACATTAGGCTGAAGATTTTGGATTGTGGGTTTATCACATCCTGAATCCACCAAGGCCTGAAGTGAACTCTCTTGTGTACTCACAACTACTCTTTATGTTCCTGCTCAATCAGGGAAAGCCGAGCTGTCTCCAAAATCCCGATCAGTCTATCTGTTTCTGTCAGGCAAAGCTGATCCTGAAATAGCTTTTTTGGACACGTGTATGGCTCTGCCTGGACTTGAGCATGGATGGCTTTTCCTGTGTAGGGCAAGAGGAAATTAGACACTGTAGTTGGGCAGACAGGAAATGTTGAGACACCACACTGGGCAGAAACATGGGTATGGGGAGTGGGTATCAGGAAAATTTACCCCTGTTTTGTATGGAGCAGAGACAGGGGGAGGGAATGGGCCACAAGGGAAGGATGGAGATGAGAGAAAGGGAGAAAGACATGGGGCAGAATGCCTACCTGATTTTGGAAAGAGTTTGTCAGTTCTGCCCGGCAGTGTGGCAAGACAGTGCTCCAGTACCGCATCGAGCATCTCCTCAGGGTCTTGCATTTTCATCACCAGCAGCCACTTCCTGCAGGTGTACAAAGATAAAGGGTCTTCTACAGAGCCACTGATTAGAAGTGCTGGTGGTGGTGCTTGGGGGAGTGACTGGACTGCTGTAGGACAGCCAACTTCATCTTCCCATAGATCATCACAGCAGTAGCAGTTGCTAGGCTGCACGTTGGGCTTCCCCATGAGGAGCAGCAGAAGGCAGACTACTTGCTGATCTTCTGGCCACCCCATATATCTTCCAACTGCTAAAAGAGTGAGAGGAAAACCTCAGGATCATCTTTGTGGGGGTGGTGGTGAGGAAATCAGGGTCCTCTTACTGCTCCCAGCACTTTGCCTGGAATCAAGGAACACACAAAGAATACACATAATGCTATGTAATTATACACAGGTGAAGCTCATCATGTTACCTGCTAGTGCTGCGTGACTCCTCCTCCACCTGTAGAGGGCGTTTGATCTCACCCTTGCTCACACAGTGTTTATTTATTTATTTATTTTTTGCTGTTGTAGACCATCCACTCGTACAGTATTATGACTGCTGCTGTCATCAACCCATACCTCACATCAAGACTTAATTTTAATAGAACAGCCAATCTGATCAAATCAGAAAAGTGTAGACATACAGATACCCACAATACAGCAGGGTCTTAATCCAGCTGAATTGTAAACAGCATATTCTTGTGTATTATTTAAACTGAGTGCGCTTTCATGAAGGGAATGTTGCCTTTTACGCTCCTGGTGAATCGGTGTCTTTTTTTTTTTTTTTTTTTTTATGAATCCCACCTCCTCTTTCATTTCCAGTTTGAAATAATTTTGACTGGGGAGGTTTTTAAACGTGATTGGATTAAACAGTCAGTTCAATTTGTGCATGACCTGCGCGAGTGTGCGTGTGTTTTTATAACGGTTCCATTTGCTTCTCCGTTAAGATATTCTGATCTGTTCATAGATATGAATTGAATTAGAATAGATTTAATTGTCCCCCAGTGCAGCTAACTGGGTTATCAAATGCCGGCCATGTCTCTCACTGTCTATGGTGAGAGGCATGTAAAAG
>JBCNYH010000003.1:20336310-20352673 GCA_039654325.1 Tandanus tandanus
ATTTATTACTGATTGATTTATTTATTTTCTTATTAATTCTTAATTTGTTTATTTATTTTTTCATCTTATTTTGTGTTGAAAAATAAAAATAAAGAGATTTGAGAAGATTGAAAATTTAAAAACAAAGCTTTTCTTGTGGAAAACCTGATGCTGCCCAGCCTCACCCAGACTCTGCCTCCAGCGGCCCCCAGGTTAATTGAGTTTGAGACCCCTGTTATATACCGTATACAGACACTTTTTTTGGCAGGTCTTAAAGTCTTACTATATGACTCCTGTGAATTTATTTTCTGTCTATTTAATTTTATTAATCTGCTTTTTTTTTAAATGAATTAATCTGTTTGTGGTTTGAGCGTTCCAGTCAGGCTGATATTTAATTTTCAGGGAATCAACCTCAATACAGTGCTTTTAAAAAAACATTTTTTTTAAAGTTACATTGCAGTCAAACCTTGAGACATTTCTGTCAGATTTTTCTTCTTGTTCGCAGTTTGTTTCAAGCTTTGTTCTTGGACTGTTTCCATGGTAGCCAATTAGCAGACTCTGGTTACCCCTATTTTTAGAGAAGTGTCTCAGTCCCAGCAGTCTCTGCAGACTATATGTGAATAAGAGGCAGATATGATGGAGGAGTAGAGACTAGAGAGGAAAAGAAAGAAAGGAGATGCATAAGAAAAAAGGTGAAATAATGTATGGGAGGTGGAAGGAGGGTGAAATTACTTGTTAATAGTTATTACATTGTAATAATATAATAATTGTTTTGAAGATTTCCAATTCATTGTTTTTTTTGTTTTTAATAATTATTATTAATATAAATTTTTTTAGTATATAGCCCTGTAGGTAGAGAATATTATAATATATACCAAAAACCTGCTTGCCTAACATCAAACCACACAATGATGAATGTATTTATTGAGAAACCATTATTAATTTCATATTGTAAGTTTATAATGCACTCTGTATACACCACTTATCAGGGTTAATTGTACTTGCAAGTAGGTTTCTTTTATATTTTAAGCCTAAGTAAATCTGATCGAGGAGGAGAAAAAGTGAGAACGAGAGAGAGAAAGGAGCAGCCAAGTTTGAGATATTAGAGGAGGAACAGACAGGAAGAGTTAGCTTGCTAACTAGATTAACTTCAGAACGACTGTGCCACGGATCCGGCTTCTGCCCTGAAAGCTTCCTCAGTGACACCAGACAGGGCCGCCTGTCGCCACATCCAACTTCAGCCATTATTGGGCCAAAAAAAAAAAATAATTCAGAGTATATAATTTATTGTATAGTTTTTTTACAATGTGGTAATGTTAAATCGACTAAATTGACTGTATACGTGAATACTGTAGCACATACACAGTACACAGGTCAATGAAATGTTAGTGTGGTCATCAGTTATATTTCCACACATTGGCTCCTTACTGTAGCTTCTCCAGGGCTCCAGAGCAACTGTCTCTGTTAATAATATAACAGTATAATGTGGTGTTAAGATAAGCAAATTATTATTTGCACACGTGAAACTTAGTGAGGCAGGAGAGGTGGTGCTACGTTCTCTTTGTAGCCCCAACCCCACCATCCTCAGTCGCCAACATGGTCGGGAGCACACTGTAAGATGGAGCTACAGCCCACACAGATCAAAGATCATTGGAAGTGCTGAGTGTTTCTGGATCGTTTCGTGGGGATGTCTGGTGGCCGGCCCGTTCCCCTGACCTCACCCCTTGTGTTTTTTTTCTGTGGTGCTACCATAAATCACGAGTATATACTCATCCACCCCAAACTCTTGAAATCCTTAAGGTTGCTATTCAGCAGGAGATCGCTGCTGTTCGACCCGAGAGCCTTCAGATGTCACCTCCAAGAGTGTATAGATAATGACGGGCAGAATTTGGACGATCATCTTCAAATCATAAATAAAAATAATAATAAAAACTTTATTGAATAGAGTTTCATGTGTGAAAATAATCATTTGTTTATTTTTCATTCATTTAGCTTTGAATTGTGGGAGGTTTTATTGGATCACCCTGTACTGTAATCAATTGGCTAATCACTACTATAAGCGCAAAACACACTCCAATCCGTACTGTTATAAATAGACAAAAAGATAAATAAATAAAGCGCTTTGTGTATTTTTCTTGCACAACAGCAAGGTTTGTCGTACATTATCCCTTCCGTATCTTCCACAAAGTTGTCTTCTGATTTATTCCTAGTTACCGTCATGTGGGTGTCTGTGTAGACGCAAATTTTCAGTGCTCATAAAAATAAATTAATTAATTAAAGAATTGTACTATGTGCACCATGCGTGGAACATGTCTAAAGAATTATGATCATCATGGACACGCGTGAATGCGAGCGCATGGAATTATAACTCGCTCGCACTACAAAGAGAAGGTTGCATATGAAACCGTTTTGCTTATAGTTGCACTGCGAATGATTCTGTTCTTCTGATTGAAACACGTGTTCTATTGCTTTTGTGCTTTCGTTATTTTTGAACCTCCAAAAGCAAGAGCAGGATAACTTATTATGAAATGACTCTTAAAGAGAAATCAGCACTTGTTAAAAGTTTAAATTCTTAATCAAACCTTGAGAGTGAAATCAGTCTGTGTGCAATATCTTAGACTGTTCTAATGATTTTATGGGCGGTTATTTGAAAACTAGTTGGGTCGGTGGTGCAGTGGTTAGGGTGCTGGACTCATGATCGAGAATCTTACCGTGCTAAGACCCCTGGGCAAAGTCCTAACCACAAGTGTGCTTTTGTCCACCCAGCAGTATAAATGGGTACCAGTAAAAATACTGGGAAGGTAACCTGCGATGGACTAGCGTCCCATCCAGGCGGAGTTGAACTCCTAGCTCCTAGCGCTTCACGCTACAGAAATGTATATACTTTCCCACTGCACCGATAATGTTTTTAATCTAAATCTTTAGACACATATCGGTGTACATCTTAACTTGGGCCTTGATGACATCATCATTCTGAGACTCAGCTGTCTCATAAAATCGTTAAAACAGAAGCTATCGACCTTCGATTTTATACACAGAAATGAATGAATTTAGAAATGTGAATGAGATTAACTTTAGTAAGCGCTGTCTTTAATTTGAACTCCAGGTTTAAACCTGGGTGTGTAAATTGGTCAAACTGATAAGAGTTTCTCGTTTTTATTCCTTCGTTACACTGTAGTGACAGCATGGTCACTGTACACGTAATGACTGCTAAATGATGAATTTATTTTTATTGAGGCTGGATGAGAACCGCTCCCAGGGTCCTTTGTTGTGCATTTTGTCTTCCTTATATTGATGCTCAGAACACGCACAAAGAAAACCTCCACAAAAACCAGAGGCTACACATTCCCATTCCGTCCAATCAAGAGCACATTGCACAAAAGAGGCCAGTGGGTACAATACTGCCTCAATAAAGCATCTACTCTGTAAATCTTATTGATGAAAGGAGAGAGCCAGAGACTGTTTTATGACAGAGTGGATGAGGGCCAAACCCCTCATCTCTGTTTTCACACATACATTCATCGGGGGGGGGGGGCATGCAGAGCTGAGTGGCATGCATTAGCACGGTCATTATTAAACAATATAAACTATACAAGCTTGGCAGAATTGAGCAACGGCAATAAGAAGAGATAAAGAATTAGAGAGTTGTAGCTGCTGGATGATTACTGTAGCTCGAAATTGGATCATCTATACCGTACAGCTCAGAGCTAAAGTAGTGAAATGCAATTTTCTTATTAAAAGTAGTTTTAAAGAGATGAAACTTGCATCATATCGGCTGTTCAGAGGTCATTAATGATGTGGAAGAATGTGCTGTTGTGAAATTCACACGCTAGACTTTATCAAGAATGGAAAATGGGTGAAGAGAAATACAGTAACTTGGCTTTCGAGAGGTGGGCGTGGCGTTCTGGATGCTTGCAACTGGTCTGGTGAGGGAAATTATTTTGCTGTTTGCCTAAATTATCTTTCTCCTGCTCCATGTAAAGCTGCGTCCACACAGGAAGCAACGAGGGATAAATAAACAAGCAAGCAAGTCAGTCAGTGAAAGCCAGCGAAATGAGCGATTCGTGCGATTCAAGTGCTAACCAATCAGAGCTGAAAAAATACCATTGTTTTACTGATGTCGCCAAACACTGCTTTCCCTGAAACATTTTCCGTAGGGAAACAATGAACACGAGTTTAATGATTCTGCCTACATCAGCATGGAAGAGCAGCTCATTAGCACCGTGTCTAAATTTCCTCTGCTTTACGACTACACACAGATACATTTTACACAGATAATAACCGGGAAGCGCCATGCTGGGTCCATGTTTCCGAAAGAGTTGGCATTTCCTGCAAGAGTGTGTGTGTGTGTGTGTGTGTGTGTGTGTGTATAAGTCTATGTTCTATACTTGCTGTGGGATTGTAATATTATTATTAACAAGATAATACTAAGCTATTTATAAGGATAATAAAAGCCAATATAAGCTATTGATACTTTAAGCTATTTATTAGTGAACTATCTAAATGCTTCCTGTAGGGAACTAGCTGTTCATTGCTGCTCTGAAATAGTTGAAAGTAGGAAACATGCAAATGTCATTTCTGTAAAATAAGCCTGTACTCATAGTTAAGATGACCCTTATGAGAAAAGCAGCATAAACCAGTTTGTCTACTTAAACACACCATGCAGGAAATCAAAACGTTACCTAATTGGAGCTGAAGGCGGGGGTGTACAGTATGTTGATTGGCAGGTCTGAGGGAATGCCAGTTTGATTAAATAAAGAGGTCACAGAGTTGCCATGTTCTCCACTTTTAATGACACGCATTAGCAGATGGGCATGCTGCACACCGCCGAGCCTTGCACTACACACATGTCTAATGTCGGTACAGATGAACACATCTGGTACACATCTGAGTTCTCCTTCACTGCATAGTCAGTCCATGGATGTTACTTTATTTTGAGGTGGTATTGTAGAGACCACGGCTGTTGAAGGTTGTCTTCTGTCTTTTTTTGAGGAATGTTGGAGTTCACCGTGGTTCTTGATTTCTGCAGCCTCTTTCTGAGCTCCTCTCGAAATCATTCACTTTCTTTTATATGTCTTTCTCCTATGAATGTCATGCTTCAAATTTTACAGTTTTGTACATTCTGTACAGTTTTTGAAACTATCGTTTCTCGTGACCTTGCTATTGCTGGGGGAAAAGGCTGTGTGCTTTTTAATAATTATTGTTATCATTATTATTTAACCGCACACACATTCACAAGCCCACACACACCCACACATACATAGAAAGACAGAGATGGAGAGATTGATGAAGAGACCATTTAATTAAATTTCTTCATAAATCAGCATCTCTATGTACGGCAGCCATTTTATTCCGGTGTCTGTGGTGAAATTCCAACACGAGCACATCTTATTTTATTTAATTAGGCAGTGATTATGAGATTACTTCAACCAAATCTTATTTAACAAGGAAAAGTATAAAAATCATCACCATCCTCTTGCAAGAACAGTGCTAGCAGTGCCTTACATTTAATTAAAATACTAAAATGTCTGTTTCTCATGAACAAAGAGTTAAAAATGAAAGTTTTAGGTGAGAAAAATAGGTTTATATCTGTCTTTACTGGCAGAGGGATACAGTGATCACCAGGTTGCATCTATCCTCAAAATTTCAAAAACAGCAGTTCATAAGAACAAGGTCAACAAAGAGTATACAACAAAGTTACATACAGGACAACAAAGTTACATAATGGCAGAGGGCGAAAATGACCCTCCACTGACCAGGATGGCTGTCAACTCCTTCAAATGACACTCATGAACTGTAGAATGACATCAAGTGACCTTCAAAAGGGTCAATCTTGGAGTGTCATTCTTATTAAATGCTGCGACAACATTTTGTTTATGTGGAATTTGTAGGAAATGTTGTCAGTATTTTATGAAATGAAACAGAAGTGTTTGTGTTCCTCAAACACATAATTTTGCAGTCATCTCTTTTGCAGGACTGGAAACCTGCTCCTCAAAGCAGGACAATAAAGTTGTTTGGTGGGGAAAAAAGGTGTAATTATTAAAAATAAAACAGATATATTCTTACCGGTGGCACAGTGGTTAGCACGTCCGTCTCACAGCAAGAAGGCTCAGGGCCTTTCTTTTTGGAGTTTGCATGTGCTCCCGTGCTTGCGTGGGTTTCCTCCAACAGTCCAAAAACATGCACAGTAGGCTAATTGGCTGTTCCAAATTGCCCCTAGGTGTGAGAGTCACACCAAATCTTATTTAACAAGGAAATCTTATGGTCGTGTGTGTGTGTGTTTTGGCCCTGCGATGGCCTGGCGAGCTGTCCAGGGTGTGCCCCCCCCTCACCCAGAGTCGGCTGAGATGGGCGCTAGCCTCCCCGCAACCCTAATTACGATTAAACGGCTCAGAAAAAAATGAATGAATGAATGAATATTCCTACTATCAAATACTTTGATTTCAAACTGTGTTGCTTTTATGGGGAATGAACGGAAGATCCGACCGGATGGTGTTAGCTTTTCTTTTTCTTTTCTGTGGTGATGTATCTACTAATGGTGTATGCGGTGATATCCTATACATTATTATATAGACAAAAACAACTCTGAAATTCTTCGAATGTGATGTGGATATAAAGTGTGTATGAGATCTGTTTGGAAGAATAACATGTTAATCTTTTTTTTGTTCTCCAAACCCGAGACATCTCAACTCCTGAATAATGTTGTATAATAGTGTAAGTGGGAGTAAATGAAGAGATGAGAGAGGAGGGAGATGAGATCAATCGGGAGAGGATGGTGCATCGAGGAAATCAAGTTAACAAAAGAGCGTTTGTACTTTTTCTTTAAAAAGCTGCTTCTTTTTGGATATAATGACCGAGAGTCATGTGTTTCCATGTCTTTTTTATTTCGTAATCCTTAAAGAAAGTGTGCACACACACACACACACACACACACACACACACTTTTTGTATTCATAAACGTATCTGATATCGACTGAATCTTTCTGTGGAAGTAATTCCGTCAGGATTCATATCTCAGGACTGGAAAGACAAAGCGGATATAGAGTCGAAATGCATTCAGTCTGCTTGCATAGTGCATCACTCAAAGGTCATGCAGTACTTCACCTGTTTTCCTTGATCCCTCTTTCATATATTGTGCCCTAATAATCACACAATACTGCATGTTGTCACAGCCAAACCATATAGCCCTGTTGGCTACCTGGTGAGACTCTTGAAGCGTGCCTCAGGACGGAGATCCTATAGGGCTTGAAATGGATAAAACATTGCAGGAGCAGGAGGTTTTCGCTTTCATGTTGGAAGGAGTGGATGGTCAGACATGCAGCTTGCAGGACAGAGAAAAGCAAAGTTGATGAACAAGGGAGCGTGCTTGATGATGCTTGTGACGCACTTACTATTTTTATTTAAATGCTTTAATGCTCAGGGTCACTCTTTGTGCCTATCTCAGCTGACCCTGGTGAAGGCCGGGTACACACTGAACAGCTCGCCAGACCAGTGCAGGGCAACACACACAACCATTCACATCCAAACCTAGGGACAATTTCGAACAGCCAGTTAGCCTAATGTGCATGTTTTTGGACTGTTGGAGGAAACCGGAGTACCTGGAGAAAACCCACACAAGCACTGGGAGAACATGCAAACTCCACACAGAAACACCCAAGCCTGGGATTCGAAACCAGGACCTTCTTGACGTGAGGCAGACATGCTAACCACTACGCCGCTGTGCCGCTCTACTCATTTATTTATATTTTGGAAATTGGAACCAGTTCAGCTGATATAAAAAAATGCAGTCACATTTAATCCGCATTTCTCTTCTTCCTGTCTTTCTCTAGGATGAGAGTTCAGTGAGCAGTGAGGAGTTTGATATGAGCGACCCCACATGGGTTTCAACTGAGCACCAGAGCACACTCTCAGACCGGAACCCAGCTACTAATATAGAGAGAATGCTCAGCCCCCAAAACACACACAAAGAGGATGATGGTAAGAGCAGTGATTTCCTCACTCACTCTTTCTTTTATCCTTCAGCTCTTTTCTTTTCTTTTCTTTTCTTTTCTTTTCTTTTCTTTTCTTTTCTTTTCTCCATCTTTCCAGGTTTCACACTTAGACCTGACTCCCACATAATCGATATAGTAACAAAATAGTGCGACGTCGTTTTCGGTTGGTTTCGGCCGAAAATACCGTCATTATGCTCGAAATGCGGTCTCTCCCAAAACCTTCGAATATCTTTGAGTATTTAATAATGATATCTATCCATTTTAATTTCGCACCAAATTTTTGCAAAGGTCCAAAATGTTTCACCAAGACGGCGAATACGGATCAGTTACCTCGAAATTCGACCATTTTCGAAAATATGCGAATTCCACTTCAAATTTATTCAATTCCCTTCGAAATAAAATTTGCTTGTACTTTCGGGCAAGATCGCTTACGTGTGAGTCAGGTCTTACTCTTTGTCAACTCTAATTTCATCTAGGCCTGTTGCGATTGTTAATTAATCACCCTGCTGTTTATTGCAAATAATGTTGATCATTTTTTTGACCACGATGATTTGCGGTAATTAATGTGAGCTTATTTACATAATAAAAAAAACTATGCTGAAAGCGTTTTCCTGGTTCCACTGCGGCTCACCTTCTCTCCACTTTTGGTTGTATACTCTTTGTTGAACTGGTTCTATTAAGATGCATATATGAATATTATATATTAAAATATTTTAGTTTTTTATTATATATAATAACTTACATTATTATCACCTCACTCATTTGCTGAACCACTTAATCCTACTGTTAAAATAGCGAGGAGGCTGGTGCCTATTTTAGTTGACTTTAGGTGAAGGTGAGGTACACCCTGAACGGCTCGCAAGACCATCGCAGGGAAACACACACAACCACTCACACCTACAGGCAATTTGGGGGAGCAAGTTAGCCTAATGTGCATGTTTTTGAATTGTGGGAGGAAACCAGAGTACCTGGAGGAAACCCACGCAAGCACAGGGAGAACATGCAAACTTCACACAAACGCCCTCGCCGACCCCAGGACTTAAACCCAGGACCTTCTTGCTGTGAGGTGGACAACCACAACACAACCGTCCCACCTTACCTTATTATGTTCATCATTATAGCTGTGGGCCAAAAATTATTTCCTTTTTTTTTTTTTTTTTTCCTCTAATAAAATGTCTATAGTATGGTTAATTGTAATGGTTTCTGGGACAAAATATCCTTAATTCATTAATTAATTTATGGGGAGGCCCTATCCCAACCTTGCTGTGAGGTGTACGTGCTAACCACTACGCCACCACACTGCCTGAGGACTATATATCATCTAACAAAAAAGTTATTGTGACAAGCCAAAGCTAGTCTCCTCTCAAACATGATTAAAGTTCTCTGCCCCCCTCTGGGGTAAGATTGGTGATGTAGCATGATGTCTTGCTCATAATTGGCTGCTCAGACACATGGTGAGTGTACGGGCCAAGGTTCGGTGAGAACAGATTTTGATCCTTTTTCTGCTTTTGGAGTAGAGTTTGAACAGGTTCAGGGCAGAGACAAAGACTAGCATGAAGGGAAGACTTGTGCAATAGAGCGAGGGAAGGATGAGACGGAGTGGAAAAATTAGTCAGACAGGGCTGTAGGGAGACTCCAGCCTGAGACTGGATGATGTCCATGGAGAATGAGGAAGTTAGCATCCTTCTAACCCTCACCGTCTGACGTGTGGTCTCTTTAGTCAGCATGTCCTTCCCATCGTGGCCCTTATCAGAAACACTGAGGTGTGCTGTGATATGAGTTTCTTGGAAACAGCTTTTTGCGTTCTTGGCTAAGATTTCTTGGCTTTTTGCTTGGGTTAAGTTCGTGTGTGTTTGCTTGGATCAGTTCTTCTGTTTTTTTCCTGGTTAAGCTGTAAAAAGTTTTGCGACAATCAGGAACTAATATTTAAAATGCAGTCAATTGGCCAAGTGTCGTGAGGAGATACGGCCACGTAGAGCTTGAATGTGATTATATAAGCGTCTTCCTTATGTTTGTGGGTTGCAGAGGCAACAGCCTAAGAAGCCACAGACTTCAGTTCCTCATGAGGGATTTCCTAGATGTTTCCAAGCCAATTAGAGATATAAGCCTTGCACGGTTCCAAATTTTATTTATTTATTGTTTTTTTTTTTTGTATACTATTTTAATCCTGCAAGGGAAATTTGGCTCTGCATTCAACCTATCCCATGCATTTAAAGTGAGCACACACACGCTCGGAGCAGTGGGGGTTTAGCTGTCTTTCTCAAGGGCACTTCAGGCATGGATGTGGAGGAAGGGGAAGGGGCTGCTCACTCCCCTCATGGCCACACATTTTTCCTGCTGGTTCAGGAATCGAACCATAGACCTTTCAGTCCCAGACCCCCTTCTCTAGCCATTAAGCTAAGTCTGACGGTGTGGAAAAACAGCCTCACCCAGGGGCATTTTGAAGGTGGTTTAAAATGATCCCGGTGTGGCAAAACAGTTGTTGAGCAGTAGGTGAAAACAGCGCGAATAGGTTGAGGTCGTGTCTTACGGTTGTGAAAGGTGACAACGTGGCACATACATGGCAGTGAGACGGTGATATGTTGTTTTGAGAACCACAGTGAAATTTTTAGACGTTTGAGGCGGTCAGTTCTGGTCGACGGCGAACACCATCCTAGTGTCACGGTGATGCCACTGCGGCCCAACATGGCTTGGAACCGTGCCGAACCAACCTCAGAACCGCCCTTGTATGAGGCCTGCTGTAGTCTCTCCAACAGGTCTTGAATCTGCCTGTCTTGATTCGGTGTGATGTGCCTAATGCGTATCTAGCAGAGATGAACAGGGCGCATCCTTCTAAGGATCCCAAGCCATGATAACTAACTCCTTTTGATTTAAAGGGACAGCAGGTATACACTGAGGCTGTCCTAGATTGTCAAATCTCCTTGATTGTCGTAATCCTATCACTTAGAATTAGCCTAGGAAGCCTGTGCAGTAATTTTCACCCAGCTGTACCCTGCTATTTATGATCTTTCTTTCCCACCACAAACTGGGACAGCCTCTGCAAAACTGCGGTCATTCACCTGATCCAATTGTCAGTATTTCATCACTTATGAATAATATCCCTAGGTAGGATGACTCCTCCATTAGGGGCAACGTCTTTCCCATCATCTAAATGGTGCATCCTATTCTTTGCCAGGAGAAAGCTGGAGCGTTAAAAGTGGAGGTGATGATTTCCATTACAGCCGTTTCCCAGTCAGCGTGCTAGAAGTCCTCTTCGAATGGTGCCAAGAGACCGATATCAACTGCAAATAAAAGCACTTGGTTCTTGTCCCACATACTGGACACATCAGACCTTGGCAGGGTCTTTATCCATGGAATGTCCAGGAAAACCACAATCAATATTGGAGGCAAGCCACGCCCTTGGCATACGCCTTAAACAGTTTCGATTTGTGCACAGGGATAGACCAGATTGCACAAAGCAGTTACTCAGATACCCCTGTGCTCTGTAGTACCTCCCACACAACAAATGCTGAGGCACACAATCACAAGCCTTTTCCAAATCCATAAAGCACATGTGGAATGGATTAACATACTCCCATGATGCCTCACAATGTTATGCAAAGGTGAAGAACTTATATTCAGCTTCACTGTTCCAACGCCAGGGAAAGAAATACATTGGTTTTCCATACATTGGTTCAAGTTTTGTTCGAAGTCTGATGTAGACTTTTCCTGGCTGGCTGAGGAGTGTGATTTAGGCTTATTAACCACACAGTCCTAATCTTGCCTAGTGGCTTTAAAATCTCCAGTTGAATCACACCCACCCATGTGGCCTCCAGAATGTCAGACATTTCACTCACTGGCCCCTGAAGGGAATGCATGTTTACTGGATTAACGAGTCCCTCCATGAGCATTAAGCTCTTACCCCATACTGGCGTATCTCGCTACGTAGCAGTAAGAAAGGAACGTCACAGCAACGTCAGTTTACGTAGCTAATACTCTTGAATGTGTAACACAAACATCTTGTACACCAGAGTGCAGCGTGATATTAAGTACGCACTTAAAAAAATGTTCATACGTGACGCAGACGTCACTTGTACGCTGTAAAAATGAAAGCTACACAGCAGTGACACAGCAGAAACTTGGCTTGAACGCCTCTCGTGCCGTGTGAACGGTTAGATTGACATAATACTGACAACACGTCATCACAAATAATAAGTGTATGATTTGGTGGCTGGCACCATCAGTGCGTGTATGTGTGTGTATGAACTCCGGTGTTGTTGAAGTGCAGTGTTTGTGGCTCTGAGTGTTGAGGGGGACCGCGGCATGACCCATGATTCATTTACATTTACACATTTTGGCATTTTGGCAGACGCCCTTATCCAGAGCGACTAACATTTCTCATTTTTATGCAGCTGAGCAATTGAGGGCTAAAGGCCTTGCGCAAGGACTCAACAATGGCTGCTTTCTGGTTCTGGGGCTTGAACCCCCAACCTTTGGAGCAGTAACCTATAGGTTAACCAGTGCCCCCACCACTGTCCCCCACATTGGCAGGTATCTGGTGCTGTGAACATGTTGACTGCTCTGGAACAAATGACGACTGCAGCATGCCCAACCCCCTTTTATACCCATCTGTGAACGCCGTGGTTACATAGCAGCAATGCGTCATTTCTTGGCGTTTGACCCACATCAAGACTTTTTTTAAATATGCCGCTTATGTGCCAAGATATAAGAAAGTGTGACTTCCGTACAAGCACATCCTATGGTTACTGCCATTCCAGGGACCAATGAGCTTGCACAGCTTCTTGCAGATGCCTCTACTATCGAGGACTTGAACATTCAGACTCGATGGCATCAATCTCAATCATTTCTGAGATAAGAATTGAATAGATCTCTCACAGAAGATTCTGCCAGACACTGCCAAGAAACTCAGAAGGCTCTACTGTATTTACCAAATGAATCTGACCAGTGTCCTGCAGGACCCATTACCGTATCCCAAAGTGGCGATCAGTTAATGCTTTGCCCCGCCCTTCATGTAGGTTTCAAACGTATTTTTATTTTGGTTATTTGAATTATACTTGTGGGAAGAGATTATAAAATAAGTGCGTAACGGACAGGACAATGTTTTTAGGTGAACGTTTCTTAAAATTTCTCCTAACATTAAACACCTTTAAAAAAATGTAAGGCCATTTTATCGGCAGCTGATTTCTCTCAGTGTCAAAGAGTATTTTATACATTTTAAGGATAATCTGTTTGAAGAATCAAGTAAAACGTTGCGTGACGGACGTCCTCCACTAAAAGAATTTACAAATCTAAGAGCTTTTGAGAATTTGATTATAATATTAATACGATATAGATTCAGGCACTTTGATATCTCTATTATCACAATTGAACCAAATTCTTTGGTTATAGTGGGATTTTTTTTTTTTTTTGAAGACCCACAGACCAAATACTGTGGAATTTATCGATAATCAGGTAGTCAGTATGGGGCCATAAAACCTCCTTATAGATAATTATTAACATTTTATCTAAATACGTGCTAGATATAAATACACTGTAAAAATCCCAGAGTAGAATTTACTCAGAGTGTGTTTGAGCCCATTGGAAAGATATCCTTTTGATGTGAATAAGTTCCAATCGGTGTATATACAAACAAAATTTTTGTTCTGCAGTATCTGTAGCATCTTTCTTACTGTAAGGGAGTCAAGGATGAGAAAATAAAAATAGTGCATTCTTAATATGAATATAATTATATAAATATATTATTCTAGGGGCAGTGGTGGCTTGGTGGTAGGGTGCTGGCTTACTGATCTGAAGGTCGGTCAAGAGTAGGCCACTGGGTTGCCGTCAGCGTGTTTCTGCCCTGCGATGGCCTGGCAAGCTGTCCAGGTTGTACCCTGCCATCGCCCAGAGTCGGCTAAGATGGGCGCCAGCCTCCCTGCAACCGTAACTGGGATTAAGCGGTTCAGAAAAGGAATGAATGAATTATTCTATTTATTTTATTAACTTGTGTAATTTAATACATTAATAATAAAAAAAATTAATTATTTGACTGTTATAGATAAGATACGTTAAAATATTTTTTTATTAAAAACAAAATATTTAATGGTTTAGTGCAGTAAAATATAATAATAATAATAATAATAATAACAATAGCAATAATAATAACGATGATAATAATAATTATTATAATAATAATAATAATAATAATAATAACAATAATAATAAGCAGTTGTTGCTAGAGATGGTTAGCATATCAAAACTGATTACACGAGTAAAAGTATTGTTAGGGCGGGACAGTGGCGTAGTGGTTAGCACATCACAGCAAAAGGTCCTGGGTTCAAGTCCCAGGCTCAGGTGTTTCTGTGTCGAGTTGCATGGGCTTCCTCTGGGTACTCCGGTTTCTTAACACAGTCCAAAGAAATGCACTAATTGGCTGTGCCATGGTGCCCCTAGGTGTGAGTGAGAATGGTTGTGTGTGTGTGTGTTGGTCTGGCAAGCTGTTCAGGTTGTATCCCTCCTTCGCTCCAGCTTCCCTGCAACCGTAATAGGATAAAGCGGTTCAGCAAATGAGAATGTGTGAGCGGGTGAGTGTTATACTAGTAGTAGGCGTGTTAGTAGCCGTTGATGTTTTTGTTCTTAGTAATTGTGACCGTATCTGCATTATTAAAGAGTAGCATAAATATATTTTGACAATAGCTTCTATTTATTCAGTAATCTAGTCTTAAACAGCACGAAGGAAGCATATTTACATATAAGGCATCTCTTCTAATAAGACATTCTCTGTACTGTGTGTGCATTACTATGTTTCCATTAAATCCATCTGAGCCTGAATGGTGTTCAGTGCTACTTATTCACCAAATCAAATGAATGATCTTTTTTTTTAAATCGTGTATTAAGCACAGTTGTGATGATGTAGTGGAGTGCAGAGTTGATCTCACTAGAGTATGTGTTAATAGCCATCAAGGATCAGCTTTTATCTGCTTTCACTTCATGGTCAGTCTCAACCTTTGTTCAGCAGCTGCTTTAGTGCTCCAGTGGCTGTTCCGAGGTGTGGTGTTTTAGTGATGTTTAATCCTCCTTATGATTAAAATGCAAGAAAAAAAAAACTCATAGTGTGAGGCCAGCTCTATAGTTTCTTTTAAATGTGCATGAAGGCTTCTACCTGCTCGTAGTGCCCATTCGAAAAAAGCCCTCCAGGGCCGAGGCACGAGATAGGTATCCCTTTTGCACGGGTGCTTCCATGTAGTGGCTAGCCCATCCCGGGTCCAAGATACGGGTCAGGACCAAGGCGGCCCCACCTAACTTTACAGATTTGCGCCTGTGTTCGTTTGGTACATTGGTTATCCTCATTCTCAGAAATGAATGCAAGATACAATACGCACATGAACAGTAGGGGCAGTATGGGGATGTGACGTGTCAGGGACAGTAGGCACGTCAGGTGTGGCCTGTAGTGGAATCTTCCAGTAACACATATATTACTTCACCAAGTATGTGAATACGTATTTCTGTAGTTTTAGTTTTTAAACATATTTAGTAACTATGCTGAATTGCCTAGCAACTGCAGTGAAAGTTTACAGGATGTATGTAGTTTTAAGAATGAGTCCTAAGGGGCGTATTGTCAGGAAGCGATGAGCGACAAGTCACCATGAATAGTGAATAAAAGCCGGTGAAGTGAGCGATGAGAGGTGTCATTTTGTCAAGCGACACAAAGTGGGCGAGTACAGAGTTTAACTAAGCTGAATTTTCACATTACATGATTGGAGTGATAACTAATCAGAGCTTAAAGATACCATTGATTGACAGATGTCCCAAACACTGATTTCCCCAAAACATTTTCTGTAGGTAAACAATGAACACAAGTTTAATGATTCCACCTACATCAACATGGAAGAGCAGCTCATTACTGGCATGGGATTTATGACTACACACAGGAATTTTACAAGGATAACAACCGGACACTCCATGCTTGGGTCCATATTTCTGAAATGGTTGGCATTTCCCGCGATCATGATGCACAAGAGTCTCTGTTCCATGTTTGCCGTGCGCTAATAATAATGATAATAATAAACTATTTATAATGATGACATGAGCTAAAATAATAAAGGATGATAATAAAAAGCTGTAGGTACTAGTTACTCTCTACTAGCTTGTTGCTGTTTACAGTTTCACTTGAAAATATTTTTAAGCAGGAAACATGCAAAAGGGGTTACCTAGGCATCAAGCACTGACGGCACTTCAGCGGCGAAGTGATTTGCTTCTCTCGAGGTTATTTGCGTGTCATTTAGTGATAAAGCTATTTATATATATATATATATATATATTATATATATATCTGGGGGGTAGGTTGCTTCCCTCCAGACTGACATCCCCGACTCCCTCTTCTTCCCCGCTCCCTTACTCTCACACATACATAT
>JBCNYH010000003.1:20370146-20387052 GCA_039654325.1 Tandanus tandanus
TCTCTCTCTCTCTCTCTCTCTCTCTCTCTCTCTCTCTCTCTCTTTCTCTCTCTCTCTCTCTCTATCTCTCTCTCTCTCTCACACACACACACACACACACACACACATACGGCTCTTTCTTTCACCACAGGTGCCTGCTGCTGTAAGCACACAAACACATGTATTAGTTATTCATGATTAAACACAGATGAAAGCCATCACGCGTTACCTGCCAGTTCAACCGGCCTCCTCTCTATATAGGTATAGCATATATACTAAAACAAATATTTGCCTAAGCCTTAAAGTTCGGTCTCAGGGACTACTCAGCAGTATGTGCCTCACCTTTGGTGAATTATTGATGTGTTGGAAGCAGGAAAACTGAGCAGAGATAAGGATCTGAGTAACTTTAAAGAGGGCCACAGTGTGATGGCTAAAAGATTAGATCTATTCATCAGCAAAACTCTGTGGTGTGCTCCTGTTATGCAGTGGTAAGTACCCTACCAAAGCTGGTCCATGGAAGGACAACCAGTGAACTGTTAAGAGTGTCATGGGTTCCCAAGGGGAGCGCATGGGAAGCAAAGGCTAGCACGTCTGGTCTGATCCCACAGAAGAGCTACTGTAGCACAGACTGCTGAACCTGTTAATGCTGGTTATGATAGAAAGGAGTGAAAACACACAGTGTATTGAGTGTGCTGTGTATGGGGTCGCCCACCCTCAGATCAGTCAGGTGGTGTTAATGTAATGGCTGATCAGTGTACATGTTCCAGCATGACAATGAACCAAAGTACAAGTAAAAGCTCAAAGAGTGAGTTGATAAATGGGGCAGTGGTGGCTGAGTGGTTAAGGCTCTGGGTCTCTGATCAGAAGGTTGGAGGATCAAGCCTCAGTATCACCAAGCTGCCAGTGTTGGGCCCTTGAGCAAGGCCCTTAACCCTCCAATGCTCAGTTGTATAAATGAGATATAAATGTAAGTCCCTCTGGATAAGGGCGTCTGCCAAATGGCGTAAATGTTTGTGGTTTGGAATGGCAGCGTGAACGTCCAGGCATGTCATTTCTGTCCACTCACATTCCCCTTTTATTTTAATATTTAGGACTGTTTTAAAACGCCAAACTTCTTAATCCTACTAGGGTTGCATGAAGGCTGGAGCCTGTCTCAGCCGACTCTAAGCGAAGGCTTTGTACACCATGAACAGCTCGCTAGTCCACCACAGGGCCAACGCACACAACCTCGGGGCAATTTGAAACATGTTTGCATGTTCTCCCTGTGCTTGTGTGAGTTTCCTCCAGGTTTTCTGGTTTCCTCACAGTCCAATAACATCCACATCAGGCTAATTGGCTGTTCTTTATTACCCCTAGCTGTGGATGTGACTGTAAATGGTTGTGTGCGCGCAATGATCTGGCAAGTTGTTTAGGGTGTACCCTGCCTTCTCCCAGTGCCGGCTGAGTTAGGCTCCAGCCTCCCCGTAACCCTTCGAGGATTAATCAGTTTGGTGAGCGAGTGAGAGTAAACATGGAAAAATGTAGTGTTTTTCACAGTCCCCGTGGAGAATCTCGTAATAAGAGATGCAACGCAATGCAAAACTTTAACCCTCAGAAATTTCATTTTCTGTCTCTCAGTTCCGTTTAAGTTATGGCCATCTCATAATAAAAGTCTTTAATGGTCAGCCCCTTTTTATTTTCCTGTGCTGTGAAATCAACCCCATTCACTGGAAATTTCTCGACCAAAGATTGTGCAGTATTTCGCCAAGCAGCTTCCGCCGCCAAATCACGACTGGGTCCTACAGGCTTTCGAGATGCTAGTGCTTTTATGACCTGACCATATGACATACTTACATTTGCCAGCATATGTTGTTATAGGTATCAACCGCGGATAACAGATGGAGCGTGCTATCCTGGCTGACAATCGGTGAACAAATCACATTTTTGTTGTCCAGTAAATAAACAAATAAATAAATAAATAAATAATACACCACATAATGTAGCTTTGTACGCTGCATCTTTCCCCTTCTCCGATCGATCCTATGACCCGGGTCTGTTTGTTGTAGCAATCTTGTTAGGAAAAAAAAACATGCATGAATGTAACCCTGATGGCTCCATGGTTAAATTTAACAATGCTGAGAATTTCTCACCGATGGCATGGACAGAGCTGTGCTGAACTCTTGAGGATTCTTTGCTTTGATACTCCGTGTTCCTTTTTCTGTATATCCTCTCACTCATTCACTCATTTGCCAAACCACTTAATCCTATTAGGGTCGCAGGGAGGCTGGAGCCTATCTCAGCCGACACTGATTGAAGATGGTTTACGCTCTGAACAGCTCGCCAGACCAGTGCAGGGCAAACGCACACAACCATTCACACTCACTTTCACATCTGGGGCAATTTAGAACAGCCAATTAGCCTAATGTGCATGTTTTTGGACTGTGGAAGGAAACCTCAAGCACAGGGAGAACATACAAACTCCACACAGAAACGGCCGAGCCCAGGACTCGAACTCGGGACCTTCTTGCTGTGAGAATATATATTCTTTTTATTCCACATCCTTTTTGAAAATAACACTCTTGTCCTCACACATGCATTCTCATTCTCTCTCTCTCTCTCTCTTTCTCTCTTTAAACAGTGCCACAACATGGGTCATCACATGAATCCATATTTCAGGGTAGCACGGTGGCGGAGTGTTTAGCACGTCCTCCTCACAGCAAGAAGGTCTTGGGTTTGTGTTTCAGGCTCAACAAGAGTGTTTCTGTATGGAGTTTGCATGTTTTCCTTGTGCTTGTGTGGGTTTCCTCCAGGTACTCCAGTTTCCTCCCACAGTCCAAAGACATGCACATTAGGCTAATTGGTTGTTCCAAATTGACCCTAGGTGTGGATTTTTTGGGAGCCTTTTCCCAGTGTTGGCTGAGATAGGCTCCACCCTCCCCACGACCCTAACAGGATTAAGCAGTTTGGCAAATGAGTGATGACTGAATGAGTCCATATTTAAAATATTTAGGACATGGAAGAGTTCTTGTATTTCTGATTGTTGAGGAGGTGTTCAAACCCCCCCCCCACACACACACACACACACACCAGTGTATCATTTGCATCTGTCTCACTGACTATAATATCACCGTGTTGTTTTTAAGCCCAGTGTGCTAATGCGTCCATATTGTGTAAGTAAGCTAATTTGTCCTCCATACCTCTACACACAGAGATGCATTTCACCACAATGCATGCAGCAGTTTGTCTCAGTGCTTTAGCTTTAAATGGTAAGCAACAAATAAAAGCGGATTTGAGTTTGAATAAATTATTACAGGTGTGAAATCTACAGCCGGCCGGCTCTCCCCTCTGTCCATGATGGGTTAAACTGCTGCAAAATGGTTTTGTTGCTCATTATCTGCATGAAGCAAACGTACTGTGCTATAACATCACCGCATAAAAGTCCTCATACTGCCCTAAATACCCACAATGCAGCTGAAACATTTCATCCACCCAATTCTAAACACCAGTGATGCTTTTACTCTTCTTGGTCTGAACATATCGAGTTCAGTTAGTATAGAAAATTCTTCATTTATCATATGGATGGTTTTGTCATCTTTCTGTTTCCTATTGAGCTTCAAACTGAAAGGAAACTGTTCATTCACCACATACAGCCTACTTCATATGAAAGCAAGGCAATGCAAAGCATGATGATAAGCGTGCAAGTGTATTTTAAAGGTCAGATATTATACCCATTTTCAGACCATTTTTTTCATTATGGACATCAGTGGAGCACCAAACTACGATTCCTAATCCCAAAACTCCACAGTTCCTCAGGAAGCTGCTTCCACACTTCCCCCTCAAACACTGATTTCGAGTGCGCACTCTGGACAGCCTGTTTGGCTTCCTCCTCCCATTTATGGTCTTCCCTCTCTATGTGCCTACTCTGCTCTGATTGGTCACCTCTCAACAACTGAAAGCTTCACACTGAGTGCTCTGGAAGGCAGACCAGAGTGGGCAGAGATATCGCTGTGCATATCCGGGCAGTGGGGGAAGGCTGGCTAATCAGACGTCCTGGCACGCCATAATACACTGCTGAAAACAGTACACAGTATTGTCTTCTTGCTATGAGGCGGACATGCTAACCTTTACATCACTGTGCCAGACATACCAAAAGTATACAGTGTAAAAACCAGCTTAATGTTTCAAAAATATTTAGAATTTAAATGTGGAATGTGGGCGGCATGGTGGTGCAGTGGTTAGCACGCTCGCCTCACAGCAAGAAGGTCCTGGGTTCGATACCCCACTCCCCCCACTAGGTGGTAGTTATTTAATAATGCAAATATTAATATTAATTTGGCCTGAAATGCTCATTCCTATTAGCATTCAGGATGTTTTTTTTTTATCAATTTGAGGTATAATCTGCACATCAGGCTGTTGTTGAAATGAAAATTTCCAACATTTCCCAGTCAACCTATCTTAACTCAGTTGAGCTGTTCTAGGAGGAATTGGGAACAATCTGGTTTGATAGAGCTGTCAAGTAAGGCTGGATAAAAATAAAACCCCGGTTTCTCATCAGCGCCCGCATTCGGAAATTGGGGCCACATCAATTTATTTATTCTTTTTAAATCACACTCAAAACCTCGGGTTTAATACCTTGCACTGCTTAAACAAGGGATGCAACTCTATAGACGGCTAGCCGGCACGCTAGCTGTTAGCATCGGAAAACTTCCTTGGAGCTCCAGTTCACATGAGCTAAACACAACAAAATACATTCGCTAACTGTACACAGCTCCACATGCTGTGTTTATAACTGGTAATGTAATTCATAACCTACCGTGGAAATATAAAAGAAATAGGCAGAAACGTTTATGAAAATGTCTGAACAACTAACTGCTCATTCTGTTGTGCTGCATCCCTCGTGAGCGCCACGAAACATGAATAACAATAGGTCTAATGACATCACTCACAGTCACTTACACCCAGGCTTTGCATGCATCTTAAAATGCGCCTTCTTGCTGGACTTTCTTGGTTGAAAACAAGCAAACAAACAAAAAAGTCTAAGAAAAAAACGTATCATTATTTAAAGCCAACTTATATTCATTTACAGTATACCCACATTTAGCTTTAAAAGCTTTTGGGATTTGAGAGTCACTTCATTTCTCTATTTAAAATAAATAAATAAATATTAATTAAAAAAACAGTTAGGTTTTGGTTTTCTAAAAGTTCTGATGAGAAACCAGGATATTTTTTTTATCCTGCCTAAAGTCCACAACATACTGGGAGGTCCTGCAACATGCACCGCAAACCCCCTCTTACAAAAAAAAGTGTGTGTATGAACAAAGCAGCTACTGAAAGGTTTAACTCCCATGTCATCGTGTATTATTGCAGTCTGGCATTTAATTAATTCATTGATTTCCTATGCTGCTCATCCATTGTGGGTCGCGGGTGAGCTGGAGCCAATCCCAGCTGACATTGGGCAGTAGGTGGGGTATACCCCGGGCAGGTCACCAGTCTATTATGTGACTAACACAAAGAGACAGACAAGCGTTCATACTCACATTCACAGCTATGGACAATTTATAGTAGGCAGTTGACCAAATCTGTGAGCAGTAGCATAATGGTTAGCATTTCCGTGGTTAGCATTTAGCATGTCCTCCTCACAGCAAGAAGGTTCTGGGTTTGTGTCCTGGGCTCAACGAGGGTGTTTCTGTGTGAAGTTTACATGTTTTGTTCATGTTTCCTTCGGGTACCTCGGTTTCTTCCC
This sequence comes from Tandanus tandanus, assembly GCA_039654325.1. Classification (NCBI taxonomy): domain Eukaryota; kingdom Metazoa; phylum Chordata; class Actinopteri; order Siluriformes; family Plotosidae; genus Tandanus; species Tandanus tandanus. The sequence continues at coordinate 20,375,848 of JBCNYH010000003.1, forward strand.
ACCGTCCAAAGACATACACATGCGAATTGGCTGGTCCAAAGCCCCTAGGTGTGGAAGTGAGTGTGAATGATTGTGTGTATGTTGCCCTGGGATAGTCTGGTGCGTCGTTCACAGTGTACCTTGCCTTTGCCCAGTGTCAGCTGTGATAGACACCAGCCTCCCCGCGACCCTAGTAGTAGGATTAAGCGGTCTGGCGAGTGAGTTGTCCAAATGTCCAGCGGGAGGAAACCTGCACTGAGACAAGGAGAGCATACTAACTCTGCACAGGAAGGCTCCCAGTCGCCGGCAGGGTCAAACACAGGACATGCTTACTGGGAGCGGTAACCAGTTCACCACCCCGGTGTATAATATGCTAATTCATTTAAAATACTGTTGGAAAACAGACACTCCTAATATTTCCTGGTCAGGGTGAGTAAGAGGATATTAAAAACATCCCCAAACAGATACGTTCATACATATGATCCCACTTCTCCCTCCATCAGCTGACCTTGCCAAGAAGTTGAGCTGTTTTTCTCTGTGTGTTTTTATTAACCGGTATACCTGTGTATGAATAGAACCCATCTGCTGTCTGGCTAATAGAAATCTAAGACCTTCACTGGCTGCAGTTTTACAGCCCGTCATAAAGAGTTTTTATAATAAGTGATGGATGGAGGATAGCTGCAATAAAGGCACTTTGAGTGTGCTGAAGGTAATGGAGCATGCGGACACAAAACAACGACTGTATACTTCGACATACCGCGCCTTCAGCTCCGCTCCTTCACACACTTTAAACACTTTGTGCACTCTGACAACTGCATGTTCACCAGAAATACTCGGCTTTTAATAATTGGATAGACACAGTGCAGTACGGGGCCCTTTGTGAAGATCTGTAAGCCACTTAAAGCAGAAATGGTACATTTTATATAGATTTTTACGATGTGGGTATTAGGGTGTAAGCTTCTTAGCTTAAAAAAGAAAGGGTCATTGCAGTCTACTGCAGTATGTGTATCTACAGCCTTGCACATGCATATCCTCCTCCGCCATTACGATTCATTAATGCAGGAGCCTGTTAGCCAGCAGAGATGAAGACGGAGAAGAGCGAAGGGTTCGGATGGTCAGGACCAAATATAGAGCTACAATCTCTTTCTGACACCCTTTCATTCTCTTCCCCCCATCCCTCCCACTCCCTATCCTCTTCTCTTTCTTCTTCAGAGCTATATCCATAACCAACAGCAACAGCACCCCTCCTCCTCATCCTCTGTCCTCCTTCCGCCACCCCCTCCACCCCACCTCCCAGCCTGCAGTGCAGCCCTGCCCCATCCCGACAGACCCCAGATGATAATCAAATGCCACACACATATACAACCTTGTTCATATATTTAGTAAACCGATGGCGGACAGACCGGGTTCTGTTCTTCGGAAGGCATACCATGAATGTATTGCGTCTGTATTTATTATTATTAAGGAGTGTTAAAAGCTGTGCTTGTGTCCTTGCCTCCCCGTGCACATAATTGTGTGGTATTATTTCATTAAATAAGCGAATAAAACGACCAGAGCCCTTCAGGAAGCTCCGCCTACCAGTGGTGCCCCAGTGTGCTCAAGCTGTGAGTGCTGAAGCCTGCAGAGACATGGCTGGACTGAGGCTGGTGGAGTGGGTGAAAGTGGACGGATGGCACAGGCTGCCTCCTCCTCCAAGTTTCCATCTTTGCACGTTCATCCACTAAGAGATAGAAAAGAGCTGTGTGCCGCCGGGTGCGTCTGCCCTCCCTTGTGAACTCAACGGTACGTGGGCTGGTTCTACTGTATGCTGCTCAGTCTCACACGCAGCTGCTCTGAAGCAGAACTCAGACAGGTTATCCGCAAGGCCTGCTTGGTGTGTGTTTGTGTGTAAATGCGCATGCATAAGATAGTGAGAGACAAATTTAGAGAAAACTGGCTGCAGACTAGTGCACCGAGTGAATTGCGTTAGGTTAAGTACAGTCAGGTCAAAGAGGAAGCTATAGAACTTTTAACAAAGTAAATAAAACTCCTTTTATTATCACCACTTCAGCATTTTTAACTTGGTCTCTGTAACCAAAAGGGTAGGGCATATTTCCACATTAGGGGTGTAACTCAGTCACACATTCCGTATCAGTATCTGTTTAGTGAATCATGTATCTGTCTCTGCGTTCGGATATAAAATAAAAAAGAATGGAGTCTATATGGAAAGGTTTGTTTGTTTGTTTATTATGAGCCCATATTCCCTGGATACACCGGAAAAAATACAAATGTAAAACTGACATCGTTATTGTGTATGATCGTGCTGACACTCTTTTACATCGCTCCCGTTCATAAGCGATCTTGATTGGATATACAAGGCTGTTTTATTTTTCAGTTAAAATATATCTTACCTGTAAACTGAGTATGAGGTCAGTACAAGGAAATTCCAGGCCGAGGCTTTGATGTATTATGATGGATACTTTATAAATTTATTAATTAATAAATTAACAATTTAATGGAAATTCACAAACCGAGCAATAGCGAAGTTATTGCATCAAAACAGACATCAGGGATTTCCTTGTACTGACCACTCTAACAAGGTAATAATTAATTAATTTATTTATTTTATGAAATTTTTGTGATTCCCCGTGATTCTAGGATAGATTTCGTAACTCTTCTTGGCTGTTGCTCTTTTTGTCATTTCCAGCACTAAACTCTGGAGGATAGTAAAATTTGCTTGTCACTCATGTTTAAATTCTCCCAACAGTGAATCTAATGTTGTAAATTTTCAAATAAGGAAAAAATAAGAAGAAGAAAGGATTGAGTTTATTTGACGTTTGTGTTTCAGTCGAGTGCTGGCGGGCTGAGAAAAAAGTTATTGAGCGGTCCGTAATTGGGATTACGGCTCACTCAACAGCCAATCAGATCATGCGTACTGCGGTTGCCATGTAATAACATCAGTTATCTTTCTTTGTCCCTGCCAGTGATATTTTCTAACAAATGGCATTGTTTCTATGGAAATTATGGCTGCATTGGTGTCAACGACGTGCCTTTTTCCAGTTTACTGAAAACAGATTAGAGTTCTCTCCCCTTCTGTTACATAGCCAAGATGGTGACTACTGAGGATGAGAAGTGTGCAGTGTTGCGCCCTCAACATTTTGACCATTTTGAGTACATCATCCAGGCTCTTGTAGTGCGGTGCATGTTGCCATGACATAGCCATATAACGCTGCATGGATACCATGAAAAATATGTGAAAGTATAAGCAGCCTGATAAGAACCTAATTCATAGGAACTGCACCTTTCCTGTTCCCCATAATGTTCGTAGTACTAAATACTAGATTACAACTCTGTTTCATGAGGTGTGTGTCAGAGTTAGTTCAGAGAAAGGTGTCTTCCTTCTGTGGTACCGTCACATGCACACGACAGCTGCAGTAGGTGGAGAGTAGGTTGAAAAAGCTGCAGTAGCTGTTTAAGCGCTCGACCATTTCAGGCTATATATTTAATTATTATTTTTCTTCCTTCGAAGTTTCTTTTTATTCAGCCACTTGTTAGTACTGTTCGTCTGTCACCAGGAGAGTGTGAAGGCTAGCACATGCTTTCTCATAAGCGTATGAAGCCACCCACCATATAAGTGCTGCCCACGCATACATCATGTGGCTTCTTATTATGCTTGGAGGTGTATTCTATACTGCCTGATTGTTTCTGAGTGACTTTGTAACCTTTGGACTAAGCACTTTAATATAAGCATCTGCAAGTTAGCATCCTTCCTACCCACTGGATAAAAATATTGAGTTCATGCTGGGCAAAGTACACCTCAGGGTCTTCTGGTTCAAGTTCACCTCAGCTCTACAATATATTGTAAAAGCTGCATTTTTACAAGGAATATATTTGAAAATGTCAAGTATTTTCTTTTTTTTTTTTTCCCTTGGGGGGAGAAAGTGGAGTAAAATGAAGAGGATATATGGTTGTCTTTGAGTATTGTCTGCAGGCATCAGGGAGACATTGGCGGGAGGAGGGGAGGCATCGAGCCTCTCTCAAGGCCATGGAGGGGGAGTGGAACAGAATGCACCATTACATATCCGATGTATGCCTATAATATGGTGCTCAAAGAAAATGCAAGGATGGCGAGGGGAGAGAGGAGGAAGAAACTGTATGAAATTGGCAGAAGGACAACAGTAAAGTACTCTGTGTGCATTTTCAACAGGAGGGCAGAGCGGACACAAGTGCACGCGGGAGAGGAGTAAAGGGACGTTTAATTAAAAAAAAAAAAACGTAACCTTGTTTCAGCTGGGGGTAGTGTGTAGTTTTTGGTGTGTGTCTTCATCCGTGTGTCTGTAATAAGAGAGAAGGAGGCTGAATATTAAACGTAATGAAAACCCTAATGACACGGTTTCAAGTGGAGCAGAGGCAGAATGTCAGTGACCCAGTTTGAGATACCTTTCTGTTCAATCTTTTATGGTGACCAAAAATTGGATCAGATTTAATTTAGTGTCGAGGGTGGAATGGTACAGTATGAAGGGGACAAAATCTGTGTAATATCCATTTTACTGAAGAAAACATTGGGTGGTACGGTGGTGTAGTGGTTAGCACGTCCGTCTCACAGCAAGGAGGTCCTGGGTTCGAGTCCCGACCACAACAAAGGTGTTTCTGTGTGGGGTTTGTATGTTCATGGATTTATTTGGGGTACTCCGGTTTCCTCCCACAGTTTAAAGACATGCACATTAAGGCTAATTGGCTGTTCCAGATTGCTCCTAGGTGTGAGTGTGAATGGTTGTGTGTGTTGGCCCTGCGATGGATGAGTGAGGGAGTAAATAACTCGGTGTTTATTTAATGAGGGCTTCAGAGTGCACAGTGAACTTTGACTTGACTAGAGAAAGGAGTTTGGATCACTGATGGGTGGAAGCTCCATGGGCCAAGCTGCATGGTACTCAAGGATTAAGTTGTAAAGATGAAGCGCTCCTTTTTGATTGATGGTGTGAAATCCCATCCCAAACCACAGCCTTGCGGACACTCGTCCTAAACAGAAGCGGAAGATCAGTTTGTGTAAAATGATCATTCCATATTGTAATTTCCTCTTGTTTTCTTTTCGCTGTGATAAAGAGGAAGATGATGATACTGATGATGATGATGATGATGATGATGGTGTTGTTCAGAAAATCGTCTCTCCCAGGCATGCACTGGAGACCCCCAACCCCCATGCTGCTCTCAGTGAAGGTCAGCTGGGTGTCGTGTCATGCTGAGAGCAGCATGAGCAGCCACAGCACTTAGCACTAGCTGTGAAACTTACAGATACGTCAATGAAAATAGGATATACTGTACATTGCATTAATTGATGAGATGATCTAAAACAATGTTTCTTTGTAGTAAAATCGAAATTAAATACTTTATATCAGCAGGATCATTTATATTAGCTTTATATTAGAAACTGAAATTATTAATTCATTCATTCAGGTCGACTCCGGGCAAAGCTGGGGTACACCCTGAACAGCTCGCCAGTCCATCGCAGGGCCAAAACACATAACCATTCACACTCACACCTAGGGGCAATTTGGAACAGCCAATTAGCCTTAACGTGCATGTTTTTGACCTGTGGGAGGAAACCGGAGTACCCGGAGGAAACCTACGCAAACACAGCGAGAACATGCAAACTCCCCTCAGAAACATTCAAACAAGCCTGGGACTTGAACCCAGGACCCATGTGCTGTGAGACAGACATGTTACCCACTATGCCACTATGCGAGCCAAAATTAATGCATCAAGTTTATGCTAGCGCTACAAGGTGCAGTGGTTAATAACATGTCTTTAAATTGGGAAAATGAATGAATAGATGTCTGTAACATGTTTTCATTATTATTATTTTTTTATTAATATTATTATTATAAAGTGTGTAAGAAAAAAAGAAAAAAAGCAACCAATGTACTTAAGATGAAGGCTAACTCGCTGCTTAGATTGCAGTAAAACCATCATTTGATTATTTGTTTTCAGCATGAATAGAAGACCTGCAAAGAGAGACAGACAGAGAGAGCGACAGACAGAGTGAGAAAGAGGGAGACAGAGACTGACAGATGGGTTAAGATGGGGTTAAGCAGCTTTAAGACCCACAGATGATTGGCAGACCCATCGTTTGGCGGCGCTGAGTGCTAGCATGGTGTCTACACTTTCTCACAAACACACAAAATACATTGACGTAAAAACACATTTACGGCTCCGTCACACAGCAGCTTGTACTCAGCCGCCACCTGCTACATCTGGCACATGGATGAGTGAAACAGTAAGTGGTCCTGGTGGTGTAGAAGAAAAACTCTGCTGGGGGGGGGGATACACATTAAAAGCTTTGACTTCGGCTCCCAAGTGGCACATCGACAAGGTGTGCGACTATCAGCCTCAAGATCACCGGTTCGAATCCAGGTTGATGCCGCAGCCGGAAGTCCATGGGAGCTAATTGGCCGAGCTCAATACGCTGACTTCCCTGTCACTCACAGCGATAGCCAGCCAATCTTGGGCGTCTGTGAGCTCATTCATATGAAGGTGCGGATAGAGCTTTACTTCCGAGTGTGTTAGGCTGCCTCCACATACGCATGCACAGAAGCTTGTAAAGAGGTGGGTGGCAGCATCACATGTCACGGAGGGGGCATGCGCATGCTTACGCCCCTCCCTGGTTGGTGGTGGTCATATGATAGGGAAGGTGATGCTTCAGAGGTAGGAATTGGATACGACTAAAATAAGGGGAGAAAAATTGGGGGGGGGGCTTTGACTTCAGATGACTGTGCTGTGTGTGTGTGTGTGTGTGGGTGGGTGGGTTTTACACCCTGAACGGGTCATCAGACTACTACAGGGCTAACACAGAGACGAGCAACCATTCACACACACACACTGACACCTACAGGCAATTTAAAGTCACCCGACTGTGGGAGGAAACCGGGGCACCTGGAGAAAACCCACGCAGGCATGGGGAGAACACACAAACTCCACAGAGAAAGGCCCCAGTCAGCCGCAAAAGTTTGTACCCCTTGAGGCTAACCACTGCAACACTGCGCTACTATTCCTTATGGTATTTTCATACCGTTCTACTTATTGTCTTTGCGCTATTGAGAACTTTTCTCGGGGTCTCAGCGGATTGGTAGAAATGAAGAGCGAGAAAAAAGAAGGGGGTGGCATCTCGGAATAGGTTCTTGATGAGTCACTCTCTTAAAAAGCCTAGACTGCAGGTAACCTTACCCTCCCTCCTCCTCACAATCAACCTTCATCAGCCTCCCGCTGAGGCTGTCTGTGTATGTAGGTGTGGGAGACCTTCAGGCATTCATTTGTCAGTAATACAGCTCACTGGATTTGTGTAACTGAACAGATTCTTTTAATATGTGTCATTCAATACCGGGCACCCGGGAGCACCCTGTCTTTTTGCCACATGTTTTATGTGGGGCATTTTTTCACTGCGGTAAACACTGTTTCACTGTAGCTGCAGAAGCAGAATCATTCTTTACTTTTCCACTCAGAAGGTTCTGCTTCTGCACCAATGGGGATAGGATTACACTGTGTACAGATGCCGGAGGAGTTTAGTCATTCATCCGTTCATTCATTCATTCATTTGCCCTACTGCTTACTCCTACTAGGGTTGTGGGGAGGCTGGTGCCTATCTCAGCCGACCGAAGGCAGTGTACACCCTGAACAGCTTACCAGTCCATCGCAGGGCCAACATACACACACATAACCATTCATACTCTCACTCACACCTAGGGGCAATTTGGAACAGCCAGTTAGCCTGTTTTATTTTCACTTTTTATTTATTAACTCCCTCTTTGCCAGTAATAAATGAATGGTTATGCTTTGATAATGAATGAATAATGATAGGGTTGCCACAACAGCATTAGCCAATTACGTTCCCCGTTTTACGTTCCCCAATTACTTGAACCGGTGATCTCCAGGTTGAAAGTCGACCTTGTCGATGCGCCACTCGGGAACCACTGAAAAAGACGTTTAACTGGAAATGGAGTTTTACATCTTAAAAATATAGATTTAAATAAACGCGAGTCTTCACAGTGATACGTTTTACTAAGGCACATGACGTAATCATTGTGGAATTCGAAGGTGTTTAAGTTGTTTTCAGTCAATTTTAGATCTTTCGCAGGTCCTGACAAAGAAAGATCTCTGATAGCTGGATGTCTTGCATCTTGGTATGACGTATGTCGATGAAGACATACGGACGACAGGAAGAACAGAGGGATTTAAGTTGAAAAGGTTGTAAGTAACCTTGAAGAACAACAACATGTCCAGATACTCGTGCCTGTGCATGTCTTTTGACTGTGGGAGGAAACCGGAGTACCCAGAGGAAACCCATGCAAGTAGAGAACATGAAAACTCCACACGGAAACACCCTTGCCAAGCCTCGATCCCGAAAACTTCTTGCTGTGAGGCGGACGTTCTGAACATTACGCCACGGTGCCGCCCTGTTGTCAGTCAGAGGTGAAACTCGTAAAACCCTTCACAGTGGGTATTATTTTTATGCCATGCATTAAAGTATTTATGAATCTGAATGCATAATGATTCGAATCGCGCATCTTCAATGCAGGACAGTTGGTAAAAATGACTGTAGGTTCTGTGGTTTGGCGTATCCATTACCAGCACCTTATCAGTGGAAAAGGGGTGTGGGTTTTCTTCTCCAGTTCTTCTCTGTCTTTATGCCTGTTAACCTTTTATTTGTCCACGGTGAGGCCATGCACTGTATGATGAGCGACCATAAAGCATGCGGAGAAATATTTTTAGCTGTAAAATATTTTTTTCTTGCTTCCAGTACTCTGTTTGTTCATCATTCTTTCATTCTCCTTTTCTTTCTCCATCTCGCTCAACCTCTAGTGGGGTTTTATTGCATCTCTGTCTCCCCACCCACCACTGTTTCACTGCCGCTCTCAGTCGATCGCTCTCTCTATTTCGCTCCCTTGTTCCTGGTTATCCCCTTTCTCCACACCCTTGTGGGTTTAACTCGTGGCTCTCCTCTTGTCCTCCCCTTCCCCCATGCCTCCACAACCACCCTTTTCAATCTTTCTCTCAATTAAGGAATGTACAGCGTTGTGCTCCGACCCCCCCGGTCCCTATCCCCAACTGTCTCCGTCACACTCTCATTCTGTATGCTGCCCAGCGTCTCTCTCTCTCTCCACTCTCCTCCGCCCCCTCCATCTCCCAGGGGACTTGGCATTTCTGGCCCACTGCCAGGCAACTTACCTGTGCTTGTACACCACATACACACACACACACACACACACACTTATTGTGTGTTTCCCCTGTCATTCACTCTTAGTGTTACATACTCTACCTCAGCTTGATAAAGGATGTGTGTGTGTGTGTGTGTGTGTGTGTGTGCGTGTGTATACACCTACGCATGTATTCATAAATGATAGTTTTGCAGTCTCCTCTGAAAAGCTGTGTGAGAGCTTTAGAAGAGTTTCAGTGACAGTCACTATCGAGTTGTGAGGAATGTACAGTATGTGTGTTTGCGATGCGGCAAAACGGACTGGAAGAATTTTTTTCTTTTTTAGATGCCCGTTATTTTAATGTTATACATTTTTTCCTCACTCATTTGCTGAACCGCTTAATCCTACTTGGGTCAAGGTGAGGCTGGTGTCTATCTCAGCTGACACTGGGCGAAGGCAGGGTACACCCTGAACAGCTCGACCGATCACTGTAGGGCTGAATAGCCGAATGTGCACGTCTTTGGACTGTGAAAGGAAACCTGCACCGGGGAGGACATGCAAACTTCAGACAGAAATGCCCACACCAAGCCTGGGACTGTAACCCAGGACCTGCTGTGAGGCGGGTACTGGATGCTACAGACTCCAGGCGAATAAAGAGAACGGTTTGTTGAATTATGTATGTTTGTATGGCAGGGAGTGACGCATCCCCTTCAAAAGCAGAAACCTGCTATACCAGAATGTGTAATTTTGTCAGTCAGTGATAAAAATCATCTGCTGGGCTGAACCGTCCCCTCTTCGCGCACTGAAATGGTCTTTTTGTCTTTCGGCTACCCTAAACACAATCATATCTATTCATAAGTGAGACATTGCCTCCTCCTGTCTGCTTCTCTGCGCCTACTCCCACTCCCTGCTTTTTCTTTCTCATTATCTTAGTCTCGCACACACGCAAACATCTCCATCTGCATTTGTCTCCCTATTACTCCTACACACATGTCCACTGTCTTATCGGCCTCTTTTTTGCTGCTTTTGCCACATTGTGGATTTGAAATTAGTATTTTGGGTTGTATTTATCATTTGGATGTGTATGGAAGCTGTAATTGGAGGATTATGAATTTAATGAGTGTATAGTAACCATGGCCCAATTCCTAACTCATGAGGTTAAGCTCTGAGAAAGTATGTTATTCAGTATAAGAGTACTGACCTAATGTCTCTAACTTTATTATACTCAGTGTGCTCAGCTGAAGGCAGATTGGAAATATACATAGTATATAAACCCTGTAATAATAATTTGGCCTTACAATAATTTGGTTGTATAAATATGCGAAGGCGGCACGGTACTGTAGTGATAAGCACGTCCGCCTCACAGCAAGAAGGTCCTGGGTTCGAGTCCCGGGCTTGAGTGTTTCTGTGTGGAGTTTGCATGTGCTCCCGGTGCTTGCATGGGTTTCCTCCAGGTACTCTGGTTTCCTCCCACAGTCCATGCACATCAGGCTAATTGGCTGTTCCATATTGACCCTGGGTGTAAGTGTGAGTGTGAATGCTTATGTGTGTGTGTTGCCCTGCAACAGACTGGCAAGCTGTTCAGGGTGTACCCCTCATTCACTCAGTGTTGGCTGATATAGACGCCAGCCTCCCCGCAACACTGGCAGGATTAAGTGGTTCTGCAAAAATGAGCTAAAATAAATATACACACCCTTATACTAATACTTTGTTGCAGTGCCTTTTGATTTTATGACAGAATTCAGTCTTTTCTGCGTAGGGGTCTATCATAATGATGCATCCTGACTTCGCCATCTTTGCCCATTCTACCGTGCAAAAGTGTTCCTGTTCAGTCAGATTGTGAGGGCATCTCCTGTGCACAGCCCTCGTCAGGTCACCATGAATTTGTTTTACTGGATTCAGTGGTATTTGTTGATTTGGTGGTATTTGTTGATTTGGTGGTATTTGTTGATTTGGTGGTATTTGTTGATTCGGTGGTATTTGTTGATTTGGTGGTATGCTCTGGATCGTTGTCGTGCTGAAAGCCATTCCTTTGTTGATTTGGTGGTATTTGTTGATT
>JBCNYH010000003.1:20447764-20457764 GCA_039654325.1 Tandanus tandanus
ATGAAGGTGGAGGAAGGGAAGGTGCAGCTCACTCCCCCCCACCACCACACATTTTTCCTGCTGGTTCGGGAATCGAACCAGAGATCTTTCGGTCCCAAAGCCGCTTCTCTAACTATTAGGCTACGGCTGCCCCCAATGTGTACTACATTTAAGTGATACGGAGCTTATTTTAACATAAATGAGAATAAAAAACTCTATACTGGGTAATTTTATCCCGTGGATTACTAGCGGGTGCTGATCCAATGCGGAACAACCATTTTTCCCCGGAAGTCATGAGAACTCATTGGGCCGGGTTGTCCAGCGCAAGTAAACAAGCAACGAGTGACATTTTAGATGATAAATCTCCCCGCGTACTGAAGGCTCTCAGCTTACTCTGGTTCCTTTTGGCGAGGCGCTGCTCCCGTCTCTCATCCTTTGACTTTTTTATGAAGGAATTCAGCAGGAACAGCGTAGTTCTGTCTGGAGGTCCCGCCGATAGCAGCTCAGGTTGAAGTGATCTTTGCAGAATACTGAACTGCGTCCGAAAGGAAACGTTTTCAGAATACGGCCTGTGCCGATGTTATGTTATGTTTTCCGTGATTTCCCCCATGATTGACTGGTGATCACTGTGAGTGACAGAGAGGTGAGCCTATGCCATCACTTCCTCCCATGAGAGCTCCCATGAGACCCATGGTCACGGTTGGCTGTGGCATCAACCTGGATTTGAACCTGTGATCTCCAGGTTGATAGTCTCGCACCTTGTTGATGAGCCAATCGAGAACACGGTACTTAAACTTATCTAAGACTTGGGAATTGGTCTTGACCTTTACTTTGTAAAAGTGGTGTCTTTTTCATGCACAGAGTTTGACAAGAATTAGCCCCTTCTTTGGATGGCACGGTGGCATAGTGGTTAGCATGTCCACCTCACAGCAAGAACATAATGGGTTCTAGTCCCCGGCGTTTCTGTGTGGAGTTTGCATGTTCTCCCCATGCTTGCGTAGGATTTCTCCAGGTACTCCGTTTTAATTTGTTAAATTTGTTAAATAACCTGGACCTCCCCTGCTGTCTCATTAAAGCTGCTGTCATTCAAATCTGTAGACTTCTGTTGGCACAACATGTTGGAGTGGTTGCAGTTGTTAATTTTTAACCAAAGCAGGATCACTCTCCAACAATTCATTCATTCATTTATTCGCCGAACTCAGCCTATCTCAGCCGAATATGGGCGAAGGTGGGGTGAACAGCTCGCCAGTTCATCACAGGGCCAACACAAAAACCAATCCATTTACACTCACTCTCACACCTAGGGGCAATTTGGAGCAGCTAATTAACCTAATGTGCATGTCTTTGGACTGTGAGAGGAAACCTGGAACATGCAAACTCCATACAGAAACACCCTCCCACGAGCTCGGAACTCGAACCCAGGACCTTCTTGCTGTGAGGGGGACGTGCCGCCCATCATGAGAATGAAGACCTGCAGCCATGCTGGAACTTTCTGATAGAAGGTTTCGGAGAGAAAAACCGGTCATCCTTGCACTTTATATGATCATAGTGATAGCACTGGAGATGAGGAACTGAGAGAATTGTTCGTCATAATAAGTCACACTTCCTATATTCTCACAGTTTATTTCTTGTGAACACACCTCCTCTCACACGTACTGTACACCCATGTAACCACAGCCACATGCTGTTTGTGACCACAGTGAGGAAGTTTATATCGATGACTGACAGTTTGCCATTTTCTTTGTGCTTTATCATTCATTACATCTCTGTAAGCCCACATGCTTATTAATATTAACAAATAATATAAATATTGAGACGGTGCCTAAAAGATCAGCTCCAAAAATGTTTGTGTTTATTTTAGGGCTCTCCCTCAGAGATAGGGTGAGAAGTTCTGTCATCCGGGAGGAGCTCGGAGTGAGTTGCATCTTCCCTCCCTCCACCTTCATGGCTGAAGTGCTCTTGAGCACGGCACCTAATTCCTCCATCTGACTGCTTGAGAAGCATGTTTGAGTCATTGCTCGTAATAGTTCTACTGCAGTCATTAGTCAGTATGCAGGAGACTTTAGCCACAATGGGAACTTGTGAGCTTTTACACCTTTGATTGTTTGTTGAAGTTGTGTTCCTTACTCTCTATGATATTGTGCGGGATGTTATCTCAGCATGTTTGTGCAAAAAGACCAGGGCTTTCCAAAAAGAACACAAGACCGAATTCCGAACACTCAGTGATCATTTCATCCATTCATTCACTCATTTACCGAACAGCTTAATCTTAATGCGGTCGCGGGGAGGCTGGAGCCTATCTCAGCCGACTCAGGGCGAAGGCCCGGTACACACAATCATCCACACTCACACTCACACCTAGGGGCAATTTGGAACAGCCAGTTAGTCTAATATGCATGTCTTTGGACTGTAGTAGGAAGCCAGGGAACCTGGAGGAAACCCACACAAGCACAGGGTGAACATGCAAACTCCACACAGAAATGCTTTCACTAAGCCTGGAACTCGAACCCAGACCTTCTTGCTGTGAGATCAATGTGCTCACCACTACACCACAGGGCTTACTTTAGTAAACATATATTTCTGTGTGTTGTTTCATGAATCAGTAATACTAAATTGGTGGCACGGTGGCGTAGTGGTTAGCACGTCCGCTTCACAGCAAGAAGGTCCTGGGTTCGAGTCCTGGGGCTTGGGCATTTCTGTTTGTAGAGTGCTTGCAAGGGTTTCCTCCGGGTACTCCAGTTTCCTCCCACAGTCCAAAGACTTGCAAATTAGGCTAATTGGCTTTCTGAATTGCCCCTAGGTGTGAGTGTGAGTGTGAATGATTGTGTGTGGGTGTGTTGCCCTGCTATGCTCTGGCGAGCTGTTCAGGGTGACCTCACCTTCTCCCAGAGTCAGCTCAGATAGACTCCAGCCTCCCCTGCGACCCTAAGCGGTTCAGCAAATGAACGAGTGAATGAATGATTCTATTCAAAGTTAATAGATTCTAAAAAATATATATATATTTAAAAAATAGAAAAACTATCCTCTGAGCTTTAAATATAAACGATATGTCATGTCGTGTCTTCCTAATTAACTGAATGAATGAATGAAATGTATGAATAGATGAAGTGATACTATAATCTTTCTCCTTTATTGTTGTTAAAATGCAAGTTGGACAGAACGCACTGGGAAATGATGTTATGTTTGTAATGTAAAGGTAAAGTGCTTTAACCGCTGTGCGAATGTGTGTTTCTGACACACTTTACTCCGGGATCAATAAAGTTTTCTGATTCTGATTCTCTCTTTTGCCTGTAGAGGACACCAAACTGGATGAGTTTGTGAAGGAAGTCCATGCACTGAAAAACCTGCACCACCCGAAGCTCATTCAGCTGCTCGCTCTGTGTACACGGGGAGAACCCGTCTACATCATCACTGAACTCATGGTCAAAGGCAGCCTCAAGTCCTACCTCGCCAGTGAGTAATCCTGGGAAAATTTCCTTTCCAGAGAATTTAGCTTTTGGAAGTAAAATATATCCCTTTGTTATGAAAAATACAAAACGGAACATTAATTTTCTCATTTGTTATAAAACATTCAAATTCCAATTTCCTTTCAAACCTTTAACCTTCATCCTAAACAACACAGTCTGGCCTCTACGTCTTGCCCTTTGACCTTTACATTGCCACTTTGATTTTATAGATTAAAATATTATAGGGTCGGAGCGGTGGCGTAGTGGTTAGCACGTCTGCCTCACAGCAAGACGGGTTCGAGTCCGTGTGGAGTTTGCATGTTCTCCTGGTGCTTGCGGGTTTCCTCTGGGTACTCCAGTTTCTTCCCACAGTCCAAAGATATGCACTTTAGGCTAATTGGCTGTTCCAAATTGTCTCTAGGTGTGAATGTGTGTGCATGCGTGTGTGTGTGTTGGCCATGCGATGGTCTGGCGAGCTGTTCAAGGTGCACCCCGCCTTCACCCAGTGTTGGCTGATATGCTCCATTCTCCCTAATAGGATTAAGTGGTTCAGCAAATGAGTGAGTGAGTAATCACATTATAAGTGAAAAAGCTATAAAGATGAATGCCCATAGTTTCACACATCGTAGCTGTCTTACTTTCCTGCATTACCCTTTATACAGGATCACCTGGAGATTGTTATTTAAGTCATACTTCGTTTATTACGGCATGGTTATCATAAACTCTTGTATACTGCTGCATGCTGACAATCGGGTGTTTATGACAGCATATAAATTTTATAAAGCTCATATCACATAAGCCTAGGTGTTTACTGATAGTCAGTGTGACAATATTTCTGGTTCTTCCTGGAAAGAATACTGTGGGCATTTATTAAATAACAAAGTCCACATTCAAATATTTAGCAAAAAGAAAACATAGCTTTAACAGTATAGAGCTCTGCTACATTATACAACTACTTTACATTGTTCCTGAGACAGAACACAAACCCAGACACTTGCCTGGCCTGTGGGATTAACATGAATATAATCGACACTCCTTTGCAGGTGCAGGCTCATAGTCCATATGCTTGTAACTACGCACTTTTCAGTGTAACGAGTGAGGGCAGCATGGTGGTGTAGAGGTTAGTATATTCAACTCACAGCAAGAAGGTTCTGGGTTCGAGTCCTGGGTTCAGCAAGGGCATTTCTGGGTGGAGTTTGCAATATTGCTCCTCTTGGCATGAGCACAAATCTCCAGAGACACATTACAAAATCTCTTGGAAATCTAGTGCCCATGGTTTTGAAAGGGGATGCTTAGGAACAGATTGTGGTTGGATGGTCGTGCATCCACAAATGGTCGTCCATTTTGGCCATGCAAGTGCTCAACAAATGTATTAGACCATAAGTTAAATAAATAATTATTGGAAATGCCAAAATTTAACAGTTAATTACAATTTCCTATTTATTTGTGTTTGCTTGGTGAAGAAAATAAGTTAAGCATACTGGTGATCAGTGGGGACTCAGTGGTTAAAGCACGGAGTTAGTGTTTAGAAGGGCAGCAGTTTAAGCTCCAGTAACACCAAGCTGCCAATATTGGACTCTTGTGCAAGGCCCTTAACCCTTTCCCCTCTTCTATAATCTGCATGATAGTTTGAATTAGTCAGTTTGAAATGGCTGCTGTTTCACTCTTGTGAGAATAGGACATGAATCCCACAGTACGTATAAGGCTAGTTAATGGCAATAACAACATTTTACAGATATTAAACTAACAAATCAAATATAAACTAGTGAACTTCTAAATAAAATAAAACTAGGCACAAATACCATTCATACACGATTCTGTTTACATACCTTAAAACAAGCGTGTGCTCATACATATAAAAGAAAGAATACCGTAACCATAACATGTGTTTATATGTGAATTAGTTCCGTATTGGTGGCAGAGACACAAGATAATCACATGACTTTTTGCTACTTTTTGCATTACAATGATGCCCCCATTGCTGTTTTTTTTTTATCTCTGCATGAAAAAGGGGTCAAAAACAACACGATTTATTAGAAAAAGACATAAACTATGCATGCAATCTTTTATTAGGTTAAATTTTTCTTTTAAATGTAAAATGCAAAATTAAGCAGGAAACTCACTATTTAGAATGTTATTTGGCTTTTATAACAGTGAGCATTCTTACTGGTGTTAATTTGTGAATTAAATAAATCCCATATTTGTTAATGTGCCTTCAAGGCTGCTCTCTGACTTTGCCAGTCCATCTTTTCCAATGTTTGGAGAAATTGTTATTGTTCCCAGTATAGGAATCTACGCCCGAAAACAATTTGTATTTCTTTCAGTTGTGATGGGGGGCATGAAGAGAGATTAAGAGTGGATGCAGTTGCAGATAAATGCATGTTTTTAATGAACAGGTCTCATTGTTCATAGAAACACAATCCCTAAACTAGGTCAAGGCAATGTCAATATTACTCAGAAACTTTGGCAGAAATGGATCTAAGCACTGAGAGCTAAACTAACAAAGGCTCAGTACATTATGTTAAAATGATATATATATATATATATATATATATATTTGTAATTTGTAATTTTTCTTATTGAGACTTTTATCTTTATCTTATCCTTTTCTTTACTTGGTATTGAACAGTTTCCTCCAGGATCAATAAAGTATTCTGATTCTGATGGGGAGAACATGCAGACTCCACACAGAAATGCCCTCACCAAGCCCGGGACTTGAACACAGGACTTTTTTTTGCTGTAAATAAGGCATGTTAACCACTACACCACCGTGCAAGGAACAAAGTAGTCACCACTTTGTATTTAGGATTTATTTGGAACAGACAATTAGCCGAACTTTCCTGTTTTATGACTGTGGGAGGAAACCAGTGTACCAGGAGGAAATCCACGCAAGCACAGGGAGAACATGCAAATTCCACACAGAAACGCCTGAACCTGGGACTCGAACACAGGACCTTCTTGCTATTCTACTAAATTACTGAAAAAGTACCTAGGAAAGTCCTTAGAGTCCAAAAAAATGATATATATTTTTGAAATTGCTAGAATTGTCCAAATGATTAGAATTGTTGTATGCAGAAGGAGAATCAGTTAAAGTTTACTTCTGTTATTTTGGCTACTTCCGTTGAGAGTGAGTGCCACTTATCAGCATCCAGTTCATGTGAAGTCATATTTAATGAAGCTCATACTTCATTTTTTTTTCCATTTATTTTGTAACTGTCCTGATATCCCTCATCACTCACTCATTTGCTGAGCCGCTTTTTGTTTTTTTCACCTATCTCAGCTAACCCTGGGCAAAAGCGGGGTGCACCCTGAACAGCTCGCCAGACCATTGCAGGGCAAGCACATACACACACACACACACACACAACCATTCACACTCACACCTAGGGGCAATTTGGAACAGACAAATAGCTACATGTGCATGTCTTTGGACTGTGGGAGAAAACTGTAGTACCTGGAGGAAACCCACACAAGCAAAGAGAGAACATGCAAACTCCACACGGAAATGCCGGAGCCCGGGACTTGAACCCTTCTTGCTGTGCTAACCACTACGCCACCATGCCATCTATCCTGATGTCTAATAAACATTAAAGCACTTCTTTACTCCGCGGAACGGAAACAACCTGCAGTGCTGAATCGGAGGGGTGAATCCTGATATTATCCTGGACTTTGGAACTGAGGTTTATCTCACACACTGATTAGATTAAATCACTCTTTCACTTTGGGAACCACAGTACGTAAGTTTTTATTGTCTTTTTATTGCCTATCATTTGAACAACCTAAAATGAAAGGGCTGGACATCCTAGGAAAATGATCACCTGACTGCGTCACCCATATGCACCAAATGCCCTGATGGAATTAAATCACTTTTATCTGTAGAAACCCATTCTAATGCATCCAAAAGTAATTAGACACATTGATGGAGTTCACAAACTAATTGATATTTATTATTAATTTTATCTCCAGTACATTATCTCTGTAGACAGCTAAAATAATAACAGCCCTATCAATGACGGTAGCATAGTGGTTAGCATGTCCGCCTCACAGCAAGATTATCCTGGGTTCGTGTCCTGGGCTCAGGCGTTTGTATGTTCTCCTAAGACAGTTCAAAGACATGCGCATCAGGCTAATTGGCTGTTCCAAATTGCCCCTAAGTGTGAGTGTGAACAGTTGTGTATGTGTTGCCCTGCGATGGTCTGGTGAGCTGCTCAGGGTGTACCCTACCCCTCACTCACCCTGAGTGGGCTGAGATAGGCACCAGCCTGCACACGACCCTAATAGGATTAAGCGACTTGGCAAATGAGTGAGTGAGTCTGTCAATGTCCATATATTTATGAACCTGACTGTATATGTGTATTATATACAGTACATAATGCAGGGTCTCTTGACGAAAACTATAGATACAATGAAGGTGCGGGACGGTGGTGTAGTTGTTTAGCCTGTGTGTGTGTGTGTGGTTGTGTGTGTGGTTGTGTGTGTGTGTGTGTGTGTGTGTGTGTGTGTGTGTTTGTGTGTGTGTGTGTGTGTGTGTCTGTGTTTCCCTGCGATTGGCCATTGAGCTGTTCAGGGTGTACCCCTCCTTCGGCCAGAGTCAGCTAAGATAGGGTCCCCATGACCCTAATGGATCAAGCGGTTTGGCAAATGAATAAATAGATAAAATTTTATTATAAAATTATATAAAACTATATTTTCCCTGACTTCCTCTCTCTCCTTTTGTACTGTAGCCCCAGAGGGACAGGTTTTAACCTCAGCTCATCTGATCTACATGGCTGGTCAGGTTGCAGAAGGGATGGCCTACTTGGAAGACAGGCACATTGTCCACCGAGATCTGGCTGCCCGAAACATCCTGGTGGGAGGTGATCTGGAGTGTAAAGTGGCTGATTTCGGCTTGGCTCGTATTATAAAGGTAAGACCTATAACAAAAGTTTCCTTCCATAATACAAGGGATATTAATCTGGAATACTAGCATGAATCATGCAAATGAACTTGCTTAGGTCATGAAAAGTTTGTATAGGGTGACCCAAAAAACCTCCCACATTTCAAAGGCAGTAGAGGCGGTGCTAAGGTCTGTCTAAGGCCCCAACACCAACCGCTCCATGATCGCTGAACTGACGGCCTTTTGAAGACATTTCAGTATTCCATGGAACCAAAACATTCCAGATCTTTCAGTGGGTTGAGACTTTCAGGGCAACAGGCTCAGCTTTAAAAAGAAAATCACTTAGCCCTGACTTAGCCCTTAAGATTTTTAGTCAGCAGAAGATCACCGCTGTTCCACCTGACTAGTCTTGGCAGCCTTCAGAAATCACCTCCAAGAGTGTATAGACAGCAACAGCCACCATTTGAAGTTTCATGTGTGCAAATAATAATTTGGAATATGGGAGGTTTTATTGGGTCACGCTGTTCAGACTTTTAGTCAAAATGCTGTGTGATGAAAAGATCATTTTGGAACATGAAGGTCCTGGATTTGAGTCCTGGGCATGGCAAGAGCGTTTCTGTGTGGAGTTTGCATGTTCTCCCTGTGCTTGCGTGGGTTTCCTCCGGGTACTCCAGTTTCCTCCCGCAGTCCAAAGACATGCACATGAGGCTAATTGCCTGTAACAAGTTGGTCCTAGCAAAGCTGCCAAGCTGATAACTGAATGGTCTATAGCTCAGTGATTGTCAGTGTTTACCATTTCTAACAGAATTATTCCCACCCTTCAAAAATCTACAAAATATAATGATGATATAATTAGTAAAATGTAGGCATATAGTACAGATGGCGGTGTTACTTGCTCCAGTGTCCCATATTCAGTCCTGAATTTGAGTCCTGTCTGAAACTTTGAATTCACTGTAACAACCAGAAGTGTCCGGATGCATTTTTCTAGAGTATATCTACAAACCGGGGTGGCACGGTGGCGTAGTGGTTAGCACACCCACCTCAGAGCAAGAAGGTCCTGGGTTTGAGTTTCAGGCTCAGGTGTTTCTGTGTGGAGTTTGCATGTTCTCCTGGTCCTTGCGCAGGTTTCCCCTGGGTATTTTGTTTCCTCCACAGTCCAAAGACATACACAGTAGGCCAATTGGCTGTTCCAAATTGTCCCTAGGTGTGAGTGTGAGTGTGAATGGTTGTGTGTTTGTGTGTGTGTTGGCCCTGTGATGGTCTGGCGATCTGTTCGGGGTGTACCCCGCTTTTTGCCCAATTTTGGCTGAGATAGGCTCCAGCCTTCCCGAACCCTAATAGTAGGATTAAATGGTTTGGCAAATGAGTGATGGATATCTATAACCCCAAATCAGAAATATTTGGAACGGAATGGCAAGTAAATATAAATGAAAATAAAAAAGTGATGCGATCACAATGATGTGATCTGTTTTTTTTTTCCCCCTCTAAGGGCTTTGAAAACCTTGTTAGGGTGCATGAATCATGGAGTGCATAAATTACCAGTACATTTTAAATCTAAATTTGTCTGTCTCTGCCAAGAAACTAAAACTTGGCCATCACTGGATCTTCTAGCAGGACACTTAACCTGAAGCATATGTCCAAATATACAAAAATGTTTAGTTGACCACATAATCAAGCTTCTACCATGGCCAGCTCAGTC
>JBCNYH010000003.1:20462764-20463828 GCA_039654325.1 Tandanus tandanus
GCACAGATCTTCATTTCAGACAGCACTGGTACTTTTGCTTCTTCAGGTAAATCCAATAAGGAAGTGTTGGAGATACTTGCTTCAGGTTACAGATTGCCATGCCCGAGTCGCTGTCCTCCCAATATCTACCGCATGATGATGGAGTGCTGGGCAGCTGAGAGCTCCAAACGACCATCATTCCATGCACTGCACAGCCAACTGGACAACATCTACTCCAGAATCTACTACAAAACCATTGAGGTGTAGAACCTGAGACTGATGAGGAGCACAAAAAAGCCACACAGCAGAGCAAATAAAGGGATTTACTGATGCTAGATAGCAATGTGATGGCCGATTTCTGCCAGAACTGTATTTGTGAATGCTATTTTATTTTGACTTGTGCAATAATGTAAAGGAACAAAAGAGCAGAGCAGATATACAGCAGTGGCATGCTTAGTTGCTGGTTAATGATCTGTATTGCTGCATATTTTGGGTTGTGATTCTTAACAGTGTTCAGACTGTGTTGCGCTCCACTCTGGCCTCACAGAGACTCAAGATTTCGGATCAGCAGTAGGCTAGCTAATCAATTTCTGCTTTCCACTGAGTGTTTTGTTTACCAGTGATTCACCTGCCAACTGTGGACTTTCTCTCAGTGAACAAAAAGGTGAACAGAACTAAGACTGTTACCCCTAATGGAGCATCTGACGAGGCTTATTTTAGAGCTGTAAAATCTCTGCTGGAAAAAACTAAAATATATATATATATTTTCTTGCATCCACATGAGATCTGAGCATGTACACTGTGCGCGAGTTTGAAAGCAGCAGCAACTGTTTTCTTCCTGTCCCCCTGGATGCATTCTTCTGTTGGTCTAAATGCCTCGTATTCATGGAAATAATTTCTGTGGCCAATGTCTTCCTGATACAAGAAGGAAACAAATTATGCACCGTGAGTTAGAGAGTTATTTTAAAATAAAGTATTTTTGAATATATGTGATAGTTTGGTTTATGAAACACACACACACACACACACACACACACACACACACACACACACACACACACACACACACATATATATATATATAT
>JBCNYH010000003.1:20540597-20552274 GCA_039654325.1 Tandanus tandanus
GATAGATAGATAGATAGATAGATAGATAGATAGATAGATAGATAGATAGATAGATAGATAGATAGATAGATAATATGTACATGTATGTAAAAACATTATGCAAAGCAGTGAAAAATACTTTCCAATACAAAATGGTTGTAACTTTTTTTTTTCTTCTTCTTTTTTTGTACAATCCTTTTTGGATGAGTCCGTGTCACGTAAGCTGTGTTGTGAGTGGAGAGGCGAGATCGGCACATGCAAACTCTGGGTGGAACGAGGAGCTGGAGGAGGGAAGAGAGGCAGAGAGAGCGAGTGAGTGAGTGAGAGAAGTGATGGTGGCTGTAGAGGGTCAGGCTTCACTAAGAGATGAGATGAGATGAGTGTTTGGATTTGTAGAGGCTCAGAATGGGGCGTTGTCCTGCACAGGGTTCGACTCGGTCGGAGACTGGGGGCCATCGCCGTTGGCCCTTCCTCCAACCACCTTTGTCTGGACAAAAACAGAGAACACACACGCACAGATGGGGTTTAGAACATGCACCAAGTATTCCTTTATTGCATTTAATGAACTATGAAATGAGACCTTCACCATGAAATACATTATGTATGTTTATATCGGTAAAAAATAAGTGTGGTGTGGTTTTGGGGGTAAATTGTCTGTAGGCACTATACATATAATTTTTTATATACACTGTATAAATCCAGGAAGGAAAATTAGGTTCTGCATTTAATCCATCCAAATCGAGCACACACACACTTGGAGCAGTAGGCAGCCACATTGCGGCACCCAGCAAGCAGTTGCTGGTTAGGTGCCTTGCTCAAAGGCAATTCAGCCATGAAGGTACAGGAAGGAGAAGGTGCTCCGCCACCACACATTTTGCCTGCTGGTTCAGGAATTGAACCACGTGTGAGTGAGTGTGAACGGTTGTGTGTGCGCTGGTCCTGCGATGGTCTGACGCGATGGTTTGCAGCACTGTTTAGGGTGTACACTACCTATGCTTAGTGTCGGCTGAGATGGGCTCCAGCCTTCTCGCGACCCTAATAGGATTAAGCAGTCTGGCAAATGAGTGCGAGTGAGTCAGTAATACGTATATATATATATATATAGTGTGTGTGTGTGTGTGTGTGTGTGTGTGTGTGTGTGTGTGTGTGTGTGTCAGTGAGGTCCATCCTTACCTTAAGATTTCCAACTTTGTCCTCAAATGATTTGAAGGTTGGGGAGTTCCTGTTAAAATGCAGTGTTTAAGATTTAGACTCAACACTATTTAAAACACATGCTGGTCTGTAATATGAAATTCATTAGTTCATTAGCACCAAAGTTGTAAGACCAAATGGCAAAGACTAAGGAGGAGGGGAGGGGGGGGGGGAAGGGTTTAAATAGGAGAATTGACCTGAAATACATTACCTCATAGCTGGCATACTTATCGAATGGCGAATGGAGTAGTTGCTAATTTGAAAGCATTAAAAGGAGACAAGAGGTGCCAGTGTTAACAAGCAAGAAGGACGATTCAGGGTCAGAGAAGCACAGCACAACCTACCAACCAGTGACTACCTGTAAACCTGTCATTAAAGCTCATATCCAATCTTTACTATTGTTCTTATAACAGCACCTGTAGCTAGCTGTGTACAGATCGACTCAGATGAGTCCCATCATGCAGAAGCAGGCAGCTGAAGACATTGCTATTGATTATAACTGTGAGCTGCGATGCTCATTAGCGTCTGATTATAGCATCTGATAATACAGTCCGCCTGGGTTTAATCCGTGATCCCTAAATCTCAATACATTTACACCACAGCAATATGGAAGTCTCGATTTCTCATTAATTGGAAGGTGTTTACTTTTATTACAATTTATAACAGCTCTGATACTGCAGTCAGCTGGAAGAAAATCACAGGTTTATATGAATGGGAGTGTTCGACATTTACATTAACGGCATTCAGTAGATGCCCTTATCCAGAGCGACTGATTTATACAACTGAGCAGTTGAGGGATAAAGGCCTTGCTCAAGGGCCCGACAGTGGCAGCTTGGTGGTACTGCGGGGCTTGAACTGACAACCGTCTGAGCAGTAAGCCAGAGCCTGATCCACTGAGCCACCACTGCCATTCATTCCACTGTTAGTTTCTATAGCAACAGCTCATTCACAGCACATGAAGTCTAATACTATATAATATAATCGAATACTAAAATAATTAAAAAAAATGGGAAAAAAATAAGGAAAAGGAAAATGTATAATTGTTGCTATGCTAAAGTGTTCTGTTAGGAGATTGTATTTATTTATTTTTACATTTATGGAATGAGTCTCTGGTGTTAATGATAACAGTCAGAGATAAAGCATTCTAAAGAGAGAAAATCTTCCACACACAGGAATTCATGCACTGAGAAATTGTTATGCTATGAGATTTAACATAGTGACATCCCTTAATAATAATAATAGTAATAATAATAATAATAATAAAAGTTACTGCCAAACACTTCATGACACGCTGTTACAGGAAAATATCCGACTCTGGGCAACACCACATGACCCCTCCTTGATTATTTTCCTATAACAGTACACCTTTTATTCCTCACATCTCGTACACCATCACTAGAACTCAATATTTACATGTCCTCACCATATACTATCTTATAGTACCAATCAAAGCTCTAATCAATCTTACCCAAAGGAGTTAGAGAAAGGCAGCACTCTGTGGGCCAATCAGGTGCAGCAGTCAAAAGGAAAAAGGGAACACACAACCAATCAGGAAGCGCATTGGGCATCAGGCAAGAGCAAGGCAAGCAGGGTAACAAAAACTAGGCTTAAGCAAGCATATAAAAACCTACGCATTACGGTAGGTCAGTTAGCAAATTTCATTCAGTATCTGAAAACATGTATTGTTAATTAAGGTCATGCTGTTTATCACTGACAGTGAAGCACAAAGTGTTAATAAGTAACTACTGAATGAGGTGAAGTATGATATAAAGAATCATTCGGTCGAGGGGTTGTTATCCGCCGAGGCCAAACAATTCTCTATTACATCAAAGCCGAGTTCTATGAATGTTTTATTATTCATTCAAAATATTTTCAAAGTAGACAGTCACATTACTATATTGCGCGTGCCAGCTAGCAACGGTGCAATAATTCCATTATCCCATTGGAATGATGCAATAGCAACAACTATTTAATGGCTTTCCACCAATCAGAAATGAGGAAGTCTCTTGAATGAATAAATAATATGAAATAAACCCACAGAGTGACGGAACATCATGGCGGGTGATACTGAAACTAAATGTTACACAATGAGATGCCTTGAAATGCTTTAGAATCACAGCTACAGAGAAAGTTCAGTTTCTTTTATTCATCTTCAGTAAGCGATTTATCCTGGTCAGGGTCATGGGTCCAGAGCCTATCCCGTGCCTGGGAATGAGGTGGGAACACATCCTGGACGTGTTGATCTACTGGCATGTTTCTGGGAGGTCAAATGTGACCCTGACGGCCCAAGAGGACACAGGAAGACCATTCAAACGTCAAAGCAAGGATCTTGGATCTCACAGCGAGCAACACTCTCATCCACTGTGCCACTCCCCTTCTTCCATTCTGTGGCTTGTAACCACAAATAATTGAAGTTACAAATTTGTGATTTTGAGAAAAAACACAAATAATACGATTAAGTCATATTTATCACACGATTTGGGATTTTATCTGCAAACAATCTACAATTATCCACTTTGGAGTGACTTTCAGCATATGGGGAGAGACCTCTACTGTCAGAATACAATACTACCACATTTTTCATCATGTATGGTCATAGCAGGCTGTCACTGAGCCCTTCAATTGATATAGGTATAAAAGCAACTGTTATTGTTAAAATAAAAATGACTTGCTATATTGCTATAGGGCGGTACGTTGGCGTCGAGTTAAGCACGTCCAAATCACAGCAAGTCCCGTTTGGGTTTGAGTCCCGGGCGCAGCGAGGGAGTTTCTGTGTGGAATTTACTGGATCTCTCCGTGCATGTGTGGGTTTCTTCCAGATACTCCGGTTTCCTCCCACAGTCCAAAGACATGCACGTTAGGCTAACTGGCTGTTCCAAATCATCGTTAGATGTGAGTGTGAATAGTTGTGTGTATGTGTTGGCGAGTTGTTCAGGGTGTACCGCACCTTCACCCAGAGTCGGCTGAGATAGGCTCCAGTCTCCCTGTGACCCAAACGTATGAAAGAATGAAAATTGCTACACAATATTTTTGAAAATTTGATGAATTTCAGACTTCTGTATAAAAATTTCTGGCCTTGAAAAAAGCCACTCCACCCGCCGGGAGCGCGAGTCGGGAGCGAAGAAGTGAAGTGTCTGCATTTTCGCTGCGATTGGAATTGGAGTAAACATTACAGCCTGTTCCACGTTGGACTGTAGATTGTGTGTTGGATTTGATAACTTTAGTCACTGGATGTCGTGCAGTACGCTGGACAGAACAACTGGTGCTCCTGCTAATTCCCTGACAAGACTCTGATAGCGTCTTGCTGTTGTAGAGCTCACGTGTTTTTTAAGGAGACACAGACCAGAATGTGGTTACATTCCACACTGGAGTGTAGCTAATGTACGTGTTCATAATAGTACAGTAGAGTCTCGTTAATATGCACACGTCGGGGTCCAATGCCGCTCTACGCATATTAAATGAGACCACATTTTAACATTTTTTGTTTTTAATTCTTATTCTCAAAAGTGTAAATACGGTCATGTGACCATAAAATGTATGAAGAAGACGCTCATGTGTGGAAAAAAGGCTCAATCATTGACAAACTTATTGAAATACACATAGCGGAGATCGAGGGGTCTCGAGGGGGTGGAGTGCTGTACAGGAGTGCTTGTGTATACAGTTAGAGCTAATATTCGGGGGTGTGACTGCGCTTGTGTGTGTGGGCATGAACGCTGTCATGGATCAAAGCAGAATGCCTTCATATTGCTCTAATATGGTTAATTTCAGTCAAAAATTTATAAAAAAAAAAAAATAAAAAAAATTAAAAAAAAAAATGCACTTTTTGATCATCTCAAATGTTACAACTTTGGGGTCCAAGGGGTCGGCGCATACTAAGCGTAAACGCATTTAAACGAAGCGCATACTAACGAGATTCTACTGTACCATGTATTTGTATTACGGGTGTAGATGAAACCAAACAGTAATTTGCATGAGAAGGTACAAATGTACATTTTAAAACCTTAGACACATATTTAATCAACAGGGCTGTGCGAAATGGCTAGTATACACCGTCAGGGCTATATTCAGCTTGGTGGATTGGGGGCGTGTCTTTTTTCAATTATGGGGACCTATTTAATGTGTGGTTAATCAGAAATAGACTTCGGGGCCCATACTGAAACATGTTGGGTGACACGGTGAATTAAAGGTTCACACATCCACCTCACAAGAAGGTCCTGGGTTCGAGTCCCAGGCTCGGGGCGTTTCTGCGTGGAGTTTGCATGTCTTCCCCGTGCTTGTGTACTCCGGTTTCCTCCCACAGTCCAAAGGCATGCATGTTAGGCTAACTAGCTGTTCCAAATTATCCCTAGGTGTGAACAGTTGTGTGTGTGTTGCCCTGTCATGCACTGGCGAGCTGTTCAGGGTGTACCCCGCCTTCGCCTGGTGTCAGCAGAGATAGACTCCAGCCTCCTGGCAACCATAATAGGATTAAGCTGTTCGGCAAGTGAGTGAATGGTGATATATACTGTTATTGCGATATGTTATAGCAGCACAGCTCTAGGTCGTGGACATCAGTCATGGATTCATGGAAACTAAATAAAATTCAGAGCAAAACATGTTTTTGTTTCATAAGCATTTCTCTACATTGTGGTGGCTAATTTTAAATGAATCCCCTGCTGCTGAGATACGGCGTATCAGAACAAAGCACGGAAGTTCCAAAGCTGGGAGGAGGGCAAAGCAAAAGAGAGAGAGAGAGAGAGAAAAGAAAGAACGAATGGATTATGGGAACATGCAGCAGCATTTAGAGAAGTAACACAAAAGAAGTGTTGCATAAACATTAACAGGCTAGAACGGACGATGACGCTGGAGTAATAGATGGAACAGTTTAGAGGAACATTAATGCAGAGCAGGATGAACTGTGCGCGGTCATGACGTTGACAGTGATGAAGATAACGACAGCACAATCATGCATCCTCCCTCATGGGTTACCTCATGTCTCCTAGTTTCCTACTGATAGCAGAGCCCACGGTGGAGATGGCAGCTGTGGTCTTCTGTCCAGCCTGAGACAGTGTTTCCTGAGTCTTCTTGTACCTGGAAGAGAGGAGCAGGAGCGGAGAACGATGGTCAAAAACAGAGGCAGAGTGTTGGTACAGTTTGGTACGCTAAATGGAGCAGCGTATTAAGTGCACCAGGGAAGGTACAAAAGTGCCAACACTCACAATAGCAGACAAACCCATACACTTAATACAAATTGTGGGGCAATAACCCAACATTATTAACCCAACTGCAGCCTCCTCCATTTAAAAAAACCTACTGTTTCAGCTTTTAATGCAACCTTAAACCAGAAATCTATGGGGCAGCTCTAAAAGGGTAAAACCCAGCAAGCAGCATGACACAGCAATTCCCTCACCAAGATGTCATGAGAGGATGAGAAAGGAAACGCTATGGCAATGGAGATAAGAAGATAAAAGCACCGATAAAGCAGAAAAAAATGAAAGCAGGGAAAACAAAACTCACACTTCAGAGTTGGCAATGTCATCCAGAGTGGCAGAGGCTGAAAGATATCTACAAATAGACAGGGTGAATATGTTCATATTTCCACTCGCACAGACACTGTATCAGTGTGGCAGTTAGGACTTACATGGTTAAAACAGCATTATTACACACATGGGGAACAGAGAACATGGTTCCAAAGAAATACATTCAAACATACATGCTCACAAAATGAGACCGGAACCAATACACTTCACTCACATATACATAAACATGAAAATAAAAGGTGCTGTGCAGATGAAGGAGATGTAAGGACTTCTTTTGTGTGATTAGGAATCCGCTCATAAATCCTGCTACCACAAGAATAATAAGGGTACTCGTGTTCCGAACAGGTTCTAGGTTTAACCCTGTTTGAAAAGGGCTGTGATAGGATTCCACATAGAACCATGTCCGTATACTGTTCTACTGCTCAAATATATACACTCTAATACACAGGTGTCAAACTCAAAGCCCGTGGGAAAAATCCGGCCAGCCAACTCATTTTATGTGGCCCGCGAGAGCTTTTAAAGAATATGATTAACGTACATTCTTTGCATCGACCATTACCATGAAACCTATTTCATCATCTTTCCACTAGGTGGCAGCACCCTATTAAAAGTAAACAGCTAGTCACAAAGTCGTAAACGAACCATTTTGCCATGCAGATTTCATTTCATGCTTTTTGAAATGGATGTTCAGTGATTATTTGGCCCTTGGTGACCCACAAATTTTGTGTTGTGGCCCTCAGTGAAAATGAGTTTGACACCCCTGCTCTAAAAAAATACTCCTGTGCTCTGACTCATTCATGCGATTTTTTTATAAACCAGTCTTGTGGCAGCAGTCCAACGCATGTCGGAGGGGCTGGTATGAGTATTTCCAACACTGCTCATCTCTTTGGATTTTTATTGACCAAAGTTTACACCAAATGGAGCAAAAAGCAAAGCTATCCAATGTGAGACAGTTCCAGCAGCAGATGATAAGAAAGGTCAGAGAAGAACAGTCCAATTGGTTTGAGCTGACAGGAGGCTACAGAACCTCAAATTACTCATTTCATCCCTCGCTCATTTTTCATCCTATTAGGGTCGCGGGAGGGCTTGTGCCTATCTCAGCTGACATTGGGGGAAGGGGGAGTACATCCTGGACAGCAACACACATAACCATTTACACTCACACCTAGGGGCAATTTGGAACAGCCCATCAGCCTAATGTGCATGTCTTTGGACTGTGGGAGGAAACCGGAGTAACCTGGAGGAAACCCATGCACCACTACGCCACCCTTACATCAAATAACCACCCTTTACAAACTGGTTGTAGAATGCAAAACACATAAAACCTTGAGGGGGATGGGCTACAACATCGGAAGTCAACATCAGGTTAAAGTGTCATCCAAGAAGAGGAATCTGAGATTACACTGGACACAGGCTCAACAAAACTGCGCTGTTAAAAGTCATGAAAAATGACAATACTGGCTTTTAACTTTTAAGTATGAATTTATACATTGTACAGATGCCAAAGCCACTGCTTACAGGAAAAAACAAACAAAAAAAATGTTTAGAGTTCTCCAAAATACACATGAGAAACTTCCCAAACATATGGATGAAGGTGCTCTGGTCAGATAAGACTAAAATTTAGCTTTCTGGCCATTAAGGAAAACACCATGTTTGGCACAAATCCAAAACCCCCCAATTAAAAAAATAATAATAATTAAAAAAATCCCCACAGTATGATACTGCCACCACCACGCTTCACTGTGGGGATTTTTTTCATCAGCAGAGACTGGGGAAAGTCATCAGAATTGAGGGAATGAGGGGTAGAGCTAAACACAGGAAACACTCTTGAAGAAGTTACTCACACGGAAGCGATCTTGTCCGCAAGTCCAAGGGAATTTTATTTCAAAGGGAAGTGAATAAATTCGAACTGGAATTCGCCTATTTTCAGAAATAGTCGGTCAAATTTGAGGTAAATGATCCGTATTCGTGGTCTTGGTGAAAAATTCTGGATACACATCTTTGAAGTTTGTTCAAAATTTATGAAGGAGCAAAGAAGACTAGTGATACTGACACAGAAATAGCTTCGGGACTGACTT
This sequence comes from Tandanus tandanus, assembly GCA_039654325.1. NCBI lineage: Eukaryota > Metazoa > Chordata > Actinopteri > Siluriformes > Plotosidae > Tandanus > Tandanus tandanus. Next base: position 20,549,365 of record JBCNYH010000003.1, read on the forward strand.
CCGGTTTCCGCTTTCACGTGATGTAAAGATACCGTCGATTGACAGATGCCGCCAAACACGGAGTTGGCAAAAACCTTTTTGTACAGAAACAATGAACAAGTTATAAGTCCCGCCCACAACAGCATAAAAGCACACAGAAATATTACAACGATAAAAACCGGAAACGCCATGCTTGGGGCCATGTTTCATAAGCATTTGGTATTTCCTGTGACTTTATATTTATATATGTTTAACTCTTTCAGTTCTTAATGCACAAGAGTCTCCGGTAGAAGCTATATGATGATATAAGTTCAAATAAATTCAAATAAAGGGAATGTGAGGGAGTTACATGAACAACAAGAGCTGAGTGGTAAAGCGCTTTGCTTCTCTTGCCAGGCGACGTCAGTTATCGCTCAGCGGCGAAGCGATTCGTTGTTTGCTCGTTGATTCTTGTGTGAACGTCGCTTAAGGCAACAAAACATGAAAAATGCCAAAAAGGGAGTCAATAATTCTGCAAAACATATGCACAAAGTATTGTGTTCATCCAAGACTTGCATATGAGGAAGAACGCAGTATTATTTACTATGCAGTTTTAAAACATTCATAAATTGTTCTATATTTGTAACATGTACATAAATGTTGTACTGTTGAATATCTGTGGTATGTTTTAAAGGTTACATGACAAGATGTACAATGATGTTTGTGAGAAACTGTGCAGAAACAGAAACAATACGAGTTCTGTTCCGGATCAGAACACTGGATCTGCCCCAACAGTCTTTCAAACTGACGACAAAAACCATTAATACAGTTACTGTAAACATTCCCTTTTTCTACGAAGACAAGACAGTCATCATAAAATGGAAGAATCGAGCGGAGGAGTAAAAATATCTGAAGGCAGACAGCGAGTCAGTGTTCCAGACACCCACTACTGTAGAGGACAGAAAAAGAGAGGACACAAAGCTTTTGTCTTCCAGGAACCCACCTTCACGATCACTGAGTGTAAAAATACTCTGCGAGTCCATGGCGTTGAGAGAAGCGCGGAGGGCAGATTCTAAACTACAGAGATCAAATTCAAACTACCGACATAAGCAAGTTTATCTTTCCTGTTTATATGATTTTAAAGCACATCCAGCACCCCCTCCCTCCCCAATCTCCTGACCTGCACAATGAATCAGATAAAACAGATCAATACTACTGTTGCTTTACTCGGATGTCCAATCCTTAAACAAACGGAACATTTGCAACCCAGTGCAAAGCATTTAAACAACCAAACAAAACACTCATTACAGAATAATTAGTACCATTCAGTCTATTTTATTCTGAATTCCAGAGTGGGAACATTTCCCACAAATCTCCAGTTATGCAGACGTGTCAGTTCTAGCTTGCAGCCCGGTGCACGCCAGTATTACACAACGGTGAGAGGAACATGAACAAACACACAGCAAAGGTGCCAACAAAGGCAATGACTCACAGTTCACATCCTGCGATCTTCTCGTTCCACTGGTTCAGTCTCTGACTCGTTCTCACATCGCTACAAACAAACATGGGGTTCCGAACTGTCTCACATCGGCTATTCAGGTGTTTTGTTTTGGCTGTATAGTGGATAGCAATGCTGTGACTCCATTCAAATCAACACCGAACATTTATACTAGCTGTATTATTAGAGGCCACAGAGGACTCGAGGACAGAACACACTTCTCCTAAAAACAATAGCTAAGGACTCCTTAACTTTTTTCGTCAAGGGCAAATACAGTACACTACATAAACAATTCTGTTTGAAGCATACAAAGCTCATACAGTCACTTCTCTTCTTCCATATTAAAGTTCACTGCATGGACAAAAGTTGAAGGGCACGTGACCATCAGACCCATATGGAGCTTCTTCCCAAAGTTGGTGCCACAAAGTTGAAAGCTCACAATTGTACAGAATGTCTTCGTCTGCTGTCGGGTTACAATTTCCCTTCACTAGAACTAAGAGACTCGAACCTGTTCTAGCATGACCCCACCAAACCCGCCCCCCCGCGCACACACTGAGCTCCATGAAGACATGCCTCGCCAAGGTTGGAGTGGGAGAACGTGAGTCGCTTGCACAGAGCGCTGACCTCAACCCCACTGAACATGTTTGGGATGAACTAGATCGCCAACTACCCCCGGTGTTTCCCGCCTGACATCAGAGCCTGACCTTAACAAAACTCTTGTGGATGAATGATCACAAATCCCCACAGTCCACACTCCAAAATCTAGTGGAGAGCCTTCCCAGAAGAGAGAAATTTATTATAACAGCAAAGAAGAACAAAACCTGGAGTCCAACCATCAAGAAACACATGAGTCAAGTGTCCATAAACTTTTGGTCATTTGGTCGTTAGTGTAGTTCACTTACTATGGAGCTTGTGCAGCTACGTCACACAATGGCGTCATCTATGTTCATGCAACCATATTGCCGGGCGAGCTCTCGGCAGACCTTGGCGGCCATATTAACGAATTAAGATACGTGGGACAAAAAAAATCAGAGATACATAAATATTTTTTTTCTCAGAGCCCGTCGCTATGGCAAGAACCAAGCAGATCGCCCGTACACAATTTCCTCCAGTATCAGTAAAGTATTCTGACCTGTGTCTTCTTCCTAGGGGTATTTCGGACACTTGTATTTGTTCACAAGAAGAAGACATGTTCACTTATACACTTTGCAAAATAAATTCTGTTAGTCACTGGTTTTGAAGCTGATATCTTGAGATCTAGGAAGCAGAGGCAAAAGAAAAATATTCACAAACATGCTCTGGTTAGATGATGTTTTTACCAGTTAGGGCTCGTCCCTGGAATGTTTTTTTTTTTTTGGGGGGGGGGGGGGGGGGACCTTTCCTGGCCTTGCCTTTTGCCCCCCCCTCCCCAAACCCCCTCAAAAAGCCCAAAATTCCCCAAGCCAAAAAGTGAA
>JBCNYH010000003.1:20560615-20570814 GCA_039654325.1 Tandanus tandanus
CCCCCCCCCCCCCCCCCCCCCCCCCCCCCTTCCCCTCCCCCCCTCCTCCCCCCCCCCCCCCCCCCCACATATCATGGCATTGACTTTGGCCCACATCTCCACAAGCCCGCTCGAACAGCTAAGAGCTGCTAAAGCCGAAGCGTGAGCATCTACAGCACGTACACTATTCCATACCTACTCACTTTGCTATTAAACTTTCATTTATAAATGTTAGGAGGTGTGGTTTTATTGTATCACTGCCAGAAGCAGAGTTTATTGCTAAGCGGGCTGGATTTATGGATGATCAATGTCTCATAGCATACCTGATATTAGGTGTGCACTGTGTCAGGTGTATTTTGTAGGGTACCACTTCTCACATTTAATAACAGTTATAAATCCCTTATAGATCCCTTCACTGCTGGAATGGAACAAACTCGTGTTTCCATCTCGTCGCTCTGTGCAGTCTTCCCATTATCTGCCCAGTAATGTATTATTCCCGCAGGGGAAATTACTGCTTTTAACCCATCCAAAGTGAGCACGCACACACACACACACACACACACACACACACACACACACACACACACACACACACACACACACACACACACCACATACTGAGAGCAGTTGGGGTATTAGGTATCTTGCTCAAACGCACTACAGCGATAAAGGTGGACGAATGGAAGGATGCTTCTCATTCTCATTCCCTCCACCGCTGCTTTGTTTGTGTGGTATCGGATTGGTGAGTGGACTTTGGTACTCGACGATACCAATCCGCCCCTTTTTGACGGGATCGGCAAAGTTTCCGATACTGGCATCGGTATTTAATAATGAGAGGCTGCGTGTCTGTAAGCAGGTTAATATGCCTTATACTTGTGGAAGTAAATATAAAACTGCTTTCATTACACCGAGGCCTGATATCGAGTTATCACAAATCTGTGGATATGGAATTTTGGTATGTAAAGCTAGCATCTCACGGAGCGGTGAATGCTGACAAATGTTGTGATTTTTGAACTCGCCAAGTTGTCTGACAAATGTTGGCAAAAATCTAAGTTTTCCTCTGTCATTAGCAACTTTTGCATTAATGTTTTGTCAAAGTGTTTGCAAAAGACAGTTGCTGAACATAAGCCACTGTTAGCAAATGTAGGCGACAGCATTTCCAACGATTAGAAACTATCTGCCACTGTTTGGGAAGGTTTGGAACCTTTTGCCAACTCCTGGTAAAATACCAGCCGAATGTCAGGCGAATCCTGGAATTAAACCACCCTCACCCCTATTGATGGACCCAACCCTCCCCAACATTCAGATTTCTCCTGACCACTGTGGAAGAGCAGAAGATTTCTGTAGTCTGTAGAAACTATATAGAAGATATAGAGATGGACTTCCAGAATATGGAAATGGACCTCTGTCAGGAAGAAGCCCAACGTACAGCTGCCCTTGAGGAAGAATTGCTTTGTCTGGCTGCTGGGGCTTTCACAAGTACCCAAACATGACAAATATTGACCTTCACCAAACAGTTGCTAACAGTCGCTAATATTTGCAAACAGTGGCAACAATTGCTAAAAGGGTTCATAAAGGTTCTTAAACAGTTGCTAGTATTCACTATTTGATGAACCAAACAGAACCTTAGCAACTTCAATCCTTCCTCAAACCTTAGCGAAACCTTAACAAAACTATTTTGCAACCTTTTACAAACCCAAAATTTGCTACACTGGCCAGCATTCGCCATTCCGTGGGTTACCAGCTTAAAGGGGACCTGGGGTGAATTTGTGTTACTAGCTCTTTAAAATGATCACGTATGACATCAGCAGTTACTTCAGGCGACGTCACTCCTTGCTCCTTGTCAGGTACGTGCGAGTGCTGCCACACTACGACTACCACTACTACTGGACATGCGCAGTGACATGTTGTTTCTTCATTGGCTGTTCCAGCCCTGGAAGTAACGTGAATTTGTTGTTTTGTCCTACTGGCTGGGCTGCGTGCAGCAGACACCAGTCTAAGATAACACATTATCGGCCAGTGCTGAGCTGTGTGTCGCCAGGAAAATGGCGGAGTGCAAAGCATACGGCTGCACAAACAACAAGCACAGAAATCACGGAAAACATAACATCGGCACAGGGCCGTACTCTAAAAACGTTTCCCTTCGGATACAGTTCAGTATTCTGCAAAGACCACTTCAACCCGACCTGCTATCGGCGTGACCTCCAGACAGAACTACTTGGGACAAAGCCCAAGCTTCTACGTCTAAAACCGGACGCTGTTCCTACAGAATTCCTTCATAAAAGGTCAAAGGATGTCAAAGGATGATAACGGATGGGAGCAGCGCCTCGCTAAAAGGTAAGAGCCTTTAGTATGGGGGGAGTTTTATCACCTAAAATGTCGCTCGCTGTTTGTTTACTTGCACAACCCGGACCAATGAGTTCACGTCACTTCTACGAAAGATTGTTGTTCCGCATTGGTTCAGCCCCCGCTAGTAATCCACGGGGAAAAATTATCCAGTATAGAGCTTTTTCATTCATTCATTCATTCTCTAAGCCGCTTGATCCTAATTGGGGTCGCGGGGAGGCTGGCGCCCATTACAGCCGACTCTGGGCGAGGGTGGGGTACACCCTGGACAGCTCGCCAGGCCATCGCACAGCCAACACACATACAACCATTCACACTCACACTTACACCTGGGGGTAATTTGGAACAACCTATTAGCCTATGGTGCATGTTTTTGGACTGTCGAAGGAAACTGGAGTACCAGGAGGAAACCCATGTAAGCACAGGAAGAACACGCAAACTCCACACAGAAACGTCCGTGCCCGGGAATCGAACCCAGGACCTTCTTGCTGTGAGGCGGACGTGCTAACCACTGCACCACCGTGCCGCCCATAGTGCTTTTCATGCTCATTTATATTAAAATAAGCGTCTGTATCGCTTAGACGTGTTACATTACGCACAAATTATGCTGGAAGGATGATCAGTACTGGCACTCTTCAACGAAGACATTACAGCATGGATAACATGGATAACTCCTGTAATGTTACATGATATCTGGTAAAAGGTGTATAAATCCACTTAAACCACACAGTGTCATCATTTCCAGTAAGAAATATTTCAATCAGACATAAATTTGGCAGGTAACAACAAAACGTACATGTGCGTGAGGTAAAGAGCTCAAAACAATCCTGTTTCAGCCTTAGTCCCAAGTCTTTTAGTCAGAAAGTGAAAAGGTAAATCAGAGCTATGGTACAATAACGGCTGACTCACTTCTGAGTCACACGGCACTGCTACCATTTAAGCTGATCAACCCGAAGCACTTAAAGCTTTTATCTAGAAGGACGGAGACCAGTGTTTTATGTGCTAGGTACAAACAGAAAGCTGCTTTCAGACATCAGAGTTAAAAGAATGTATATTACAGTTAAGATTGTGCTGTGAGCTATAGAGAGAGATTACCTTATAGAAGAGGAGTCGACCTGTAATACAGTCCTCATCAAATATTAAAAGTCTTTAGGGTTGATTGGTAAAAGCAGTGAAAGGGCAGGACGATAAATAGGACCTTCTACTCACGCATTTGAGGTCTGCACGTCCTGCCAGCCTTTGGTGAGGTTCTGTTTGAGTTCACTCAGAGGGCTGAGGCCGAGCTTGCGCTTCAGTTCGGTTGCATGGCGCTCTTTGGCCATAAGTACTTGCCGCAGAGTTTGAATCTCCTCCTCCACCTGATTTAATCACCAGGGGGGAAAAACATGCAATAAAAGAAAACAACAACTAAAACTACTCACATCTTAGACCTGAAGTTTAGTGGCTCGCTCGGGTGTGTGCTTGTGATGGGGTTGTATACCTTGGTGAGTTCAGTCTTTAGTTCTTCCGCCTCCTCTTCCGTCAGTCCAGGAGGAAGTGTTACAGGACTCCCGGCAGACGCACCCATCTCTGCTGGCATATCAGATAGAGAGCCGGAGCCCAGGCCTTTATTTGGAGAGTTCAGATTGATGTCTGCGTGTATCAGTAAAAGAATAAGAGAGAAACACTCAAACAAATATTTTAGACTCTTGTCTCTGCCTTGCTCTAAGACAGTGATTCCCAACCGGGGAGGCCTCACAGAGCTATGGGGTAAGGTTGTCAAGCCCTCTTGGTTTTACGTATGATTTGTATATGTACCTAATTTTATTTTATTCAGAAGTTCACTGGTTTATATTTGATTTGATGGTTTAATATCTGTATACTGTTATTTGTGCCGTTAACGTGCCTTAAACGAACTGATGAATTACCTACTACTCTCGCACTCTTGTGCTCTCACAAGAGTATAACAGCTGCCTTTTTAAACTAGCTAATCCAAACTATCAAACAGATTTTAGCAGATTGCAACCTTGAAAATGTAAGTGTACATATATAACAGGAGAGTTTGAAATACCACAAATAAGAGGGGCGTATCAGGGTGTACAATATTAAAAATATGGGTCCCTTGAGAAGAACGGCGGGGAACCACTGGTCTATGATAAATTAGAAAGATCAATTTATGAATGAAGTATTTATTTATTCATTCATTAAATTAATTCTTTTTATTTAGTTGGTCTGATCCAGTTGCCCGTGTTTCCTCACTATAGATTGCTGAGAGTAAGATGGCGCTTTCTCAGTCCTTCTTTCAAGCCTTTTAGGTCTTCACTCCTCTTAAGTGTATATGCATCTGTTATGACTGAGAGAAAGTATGTGAGTGCTTGTGTGGGTGGGGGTGGGTGAGGGGTTGCTCCTGATTGTTGTAATATGTCTTTCATGTAAAGCACTCTTTGTGTGACACGTGGTTGTATGAAAAGTGCTATACACATAAAATCTGATTGATATCAACGAGCTGTCTTTTCTGTTATGCAAAGCATTGTTGAATCCACTTGGATCAACATTTTCGTTACTTTAACACCAAACCAGTTATTTTTGAGTCATTATTATTATTGAACTTGACACCATTTTACAGTATTGGTTTCTTGCACATAAAAAAATTAAATAAATAAAAAAAAACATACCCCTTTATTGTTAAGGAAAAAGTGGTATGAGATAAGTGGCAATTACTCACTAAGCCACTGTTGTGTTCTTTTTTTTTTTTTTGGTCTATATTTCTTTAAGAGTTTACCCACAATCTTCAGTCCTGAGCACAATGAGGGCATTCAGGTCGACCCGAGGCGGGTGTGTGCTGAGGTCAGTGTACTGGCAGTACAGTGTCCAGTGTTGTTTCGGCAGCGCTGTGTGTCCCAGCAGCTGCTCCTCAATGACAACCTGAAAACCTTATACATACTGAAACCTACTGCCGGACATCCAGTCGCTGCATTTTTTTAAGTATTCACTACTCATTAACACCAAAGACGGGAACTGCTTAGGAGAAATGCATCCTCTCAGGTCTCTTATCCCTTTGATTGCATGCATTAGTTTTTGCTTTTGGATGCTGATGCTTAGTAAAACTCATAGTGCTCATATTACCAGCATGTTCTGTGTTCTATTAATCGCACAGACACAGCACGCCCATAACCAAGAAACTGACTGGCAGTATATCGATTACTTGCCACACCCTCATCAAATACCACCAGTAAACCATAGTGAGGTACAAAAAAACCCAACTACAAAGCAAAACGTACCCAGTAAACCACAGCACACTCGATATTTACAGGACAGTGTTGTCTTTTCTAAAGGGAAGGGAGATCTAATACTAATATAAAATTGCTTTTTTCTGATTTGTTCTGACAGCAAATCAAAACAAACTAAAATGCATCCAACCAAATCATCAGATACTGTTTGTGTTCGAGATGGCTAGAGTGATGAATATTTTCTCTGCTGAAAGGGTAATGTTCACTTATCCCAGGCTGCAGGCAGGATTTTATCTGCTGCTGCCTATTTGTGGAGTAACCAGATACCCTACCCGTCCTTCACTTCATACCCGGGCACTGATTTCTATTATTGTTATTATTATTATTGTGATTATTATTATTATTGTGATTATTATTATTGTGATTATTATTATTATCATCATCATCATGATTATTATTATTGTTGTTGTTGTTGTTGTTATTATTATTATTATTATTATTATTGTGATTATTATTATGATTATGATTATTATCATCATAATTATTATTATTGTTGTTGTTGTTGTTGTTATTATTATTATTATTATTATTGTGATTATTATTATGATTATTATCATCATGATTATTATTATTGTTGTTGTTGTTATTGTTATTGTTGTTGTTGTTGTTATTATTATTATTATAAAATCCTATTAAATTCTATAATAAGATGATTAAAAACAGAGAAAGCACACCGGAACAGCAGTACTGTCCAAACCCAACCTTAAAGCGCAGTGGATTGTTTTGGTTCTGTTTACCTTGACTGGCGGAATCCATGGCGTCGAACCAAAAACAAGAAGAATGTGCCCGTAAAAAGAGTTAAGACAATTCTTTTCTGATGAAGTTTTGTATATTAAAAATATGTCTGCTCGAAGAACTACTAAACTTGCGTCGACAAAACTCAAAAACAAATCCACCAACGAAATAATCCACTGGCAGCAACCGCAAGCAGCCAACTCAGCCTAATGCCTACACTCAGGGCCGTTAGGTTCCCTCTGTTCCGGCGCACACCGATGACGTCGTTGCGTGCGCGCCCGCCTGTTTTAACACTAACGTTATTTGTTGTTGTTGCACGCATTGACGTCTAAATAAGTAGACCAACCAATGAGCGCTTAGTATATTGTATGAAAGCGAAGCTCGGTCGGCGCCATCTTGGGACCTTACAGAATGTAAACAAACCTACACACGGAGCAGAGGTTCCTTAAGGCGATTGGGGAGGATCACAATTTTCTGCTGGATTTATTATAGAAAATTGTAAATAAAACACCGGAGAGTATTTGGGTTGTTGCTTTAGAACAGTGTTTTATTTGTATAGTATGTCTTATTGTGTATAAATAATACATACTTAGCGGGTGTTTAGCCTGCAGTACTGAAGCTACACCATAATTATAACTACATACACGCAATTTTACATTTTTAAAACTGGTTAAATTTAAACTTCGTAGTAAAGGGAATTTTTTTTTAAGTAGTTTGTAATGGTTATAGGTGTAAACCAGTTTAACTTGCTAGTCCAAAAAGCAGCTTGTCCTATACCTCGTAGGCCTGAATTATACTATACATATAAATAAATAAATAAATAAATAAACACAGGCAGGTACTGATTTCCCTTCTGCTACAGTCACGTGTGCAGAGGGTCAGCAGGGACAGATTCAACTTGTGTGTATATATATATATATATATATATATATATATATATATATATATATAATTATATTTCTTTTAAAATTGATGTCAGAGATAAGTATATATTCATAAGACGGATAATAAATCCTTTCTTATTTGAAGATGTACTGATGAAATTATTAGTACTAATAATATATAATTGCAATCATAGCATTCCAGAATTGTATTTATAATTAATAATATATTATGATTGTGCAAAATGTGTATTCATACTTTTCAATTTATTCACCACATATACTCGAGATTTGTGTTATTTACAGCAGCTGTTGTACTTAAAATGTCAACTGTTATATTTCATCATACCAGTGAGGGTCCAACCGTAATATGTAAGATATAATATATAACTTGAATATAATCGTATTAGATATAAAATAAAATACACATAGTAATTTTTTTATTTACCACAGCTAAGATGTACTGGGATGTACATGTGCATGTTATGTGCTTGATATATATATATATATGATTGTTTGTTTTTAAGAATTTTTAACCTCCTGTAAAATTCATTCATTCATTCATTCATTCATTTTCGAAGCCGCTTAATCCTAATTAGGGTCGCCTAACCACGACGCCACCATGCCGCGCCTCCTGTAAAATATTTTATGGTAATAACATATATATATATTTTACTTTTCAAGAATTTGAATGAAATAATAAGAAGATAGGGAAAAAACAGTTATTGCACTCCTTCTCATCGAATATGATAGATAGCCTGCTGGGCTCTGCCTCGTGAGGTTACTTAATCATATTCGACTCGAGGTCATGGAATAACTGTTAATTAGTTCAAGTCCTTGGCTGAGCGACAGCGTTCCTGTGTCTAGTTTGCATGTTCTCCCGTGCTTGCCTGGGTTTCCTCTGGGTTCACTGGTTTCCTCCCACAGTCCAAAGAACTTTAGGCTAACTGGCTGTTCCAAAGTACATTTGTGAGTGTGAGTGTGAATGCTAGTAGGATTAATCAGTTTGGCAAATCAACAAATGAAGTCAGTTTTGTGCATTAAGCCTCATTTTGTGCTTAAACAGTTTTTAATGTTTAATGTATTATCACAAACAAAGTAAACAAGCAGCTGCTGTCATTACACTTTATTTTGCACATTCATGCTAAAGTATTGCATAATGTGTGTCTGACATGCAATACAAGGAGATTTTGAAAACAACCTCATAAACAGTTACATGATTATTGCCACAAACATGTATTGCCACATTTCACATACTGATGAAACCCTTTCACATCCGTGCCATCGGCTTTAATACTGCACTGCAATATGACTTCCACCTCCTCAAGTCACTGAGGAGTTTTTAAGTCACATTTAAACACTGATTATTTTTTATCATCACCAATTTTCATACATCAAGTTCATTTGGCAAATTTCGATCTCAGACAAGTATTTTGGAATTCATATCCATATTCTGTAATAATCAAAGCTATGTAAAGCAAATAAAAATCAAATATGTCAAATGTAATCAGACGAGTACTTGTAGCAGGTGCTCACATCTTTCACAAATTTTAAAGCAGAGTCATAGGTGGGCCAACACTCCTTTATGGCCAGCTGGAGAAAATAGTTTGTGGACCTGAGGGAAGCATTCACTTCTTCTTGGCAAGAGGATTTATCCAGGAGAAGGAGAAGCTGATACGAGCCTGATGACTCACTGGTAACAGCAGAAGACCTGGTTCCCACCCCTGAGGGATCTGCAGTTACAGCCTGTCAAAGACCAACAGATGTGAGCAAACAGAACACAACCCATCCAAAAAGGGTTCTGACTTTTAAACAATAAAGCTACACTGCATTGAAGATAAATATTTGGGACTGCACACCTGACTAACTGTTTGTATACCTGCTAGCTTCTGTCTCTCTCTACCACACGGGGGCATCAGAGTAGCTGTGAAAGTTTGTATCAGTGCTGCGCTCCATCTCTCGGTTGTCCTGGGCTCCCATTGTGCAGGGTTCACCCTGGAAAACGAGAGAGGGAACACACACTGAGTACTTAAGCTATGTTTATTTATCTTTTAGTACAATGTCATGTATTTGAATTATAAATCAACATATATTTTCTTTAATTTTATCTTTATTTCTATCTTTGGTGTTCTTTCTTTGTCCATTTTTTCCAAAATGTTTTCATTTGCCAGTAGCTAACCAAGGGCTGCACAGTGACATAGTGGTTAGCACATCTGCCTCACATCAAGACGGTCCTAGGATCAAGCCCTGAGCTCGGATGCTTCTGTGTAGAGTTTGAATGTTCTCCCCATGCTTGCGTGGGTTTCCTCTGAACACTCCAGTTTCCTCCTACAGTATAAAGGCTAACTACACATTTGGCTAACTAGCTGTTCTAAATTGCCCCTAGATGTGGGTGTGCGTGTGAATGGTTGTGTGTGTGTGTTGCTCTGCGGTGGTCTGGCAAAATGTTCAGGGTGTACCCTGCCTTCGCCAAGTGTCGGCTGAGATAGGCTCCAGTAGAAGTAAGTGATTCGGCAAATGAGTGATGAGTTCCCAACCAGTAATTATCTGTTCTCTGTCACATGACAGGTACCAACTGCGAAGTGAAGGCAGAACGCATACTTCCTTTAAGCCACATTAAGGAACTGGATCTTTTTGAAACTGCTGCTCATGCTAAACTGTATGGCCAAAATACAACACAAGACTATCTCACCCATGTGTGTTTTGGAGTGCAGCTGTGGAAATAATTGGCCATTTATCTATAAGAGCATTAGTGAGTTTGGTCACTATGGTTACGCAAGAAGGTCTGGCACACAGATGGTGTTCTGCTTTATCCCAAAGGTGCTCAGTGAGGTTAAAGTCAGGGCCCACTGCACGTTACTCGTGTTCTTACACACCGTCTTTGTCAAATCACGTCTTCAGGGAGCTTGTTCTGTGTACAGAGGCATTGGCATGCTGGACCATGTTTGGGCCCCTTAGCTCCGGTGAAGGGAAATCATAATGCTACATA
>JBCNYH010000003.1:20591442-20602423 GCA_039654325.1 Tandanus tandanus
GTCATTCTGTTCCAGAGGTTGACTTGGATGGTTGATCTACAAAACATTTTATTTTTGGGTGGACCATTTTACATTAAAAAATGACCCCCCCCCCCAAAAAAAAAAAATTGTACCCTCCCTCTTTGTACCCCTGAATAGATTTTGAATATTTCTCGGTTATATATTAATTTTGGCTTTGAACATTATTTGCACTGTTTGATATTTTACAAGTTCTGTGAATTTGAATAATTTTGACTTCAAGAATAATGAGTTGGTGTGATTTCGGTACCCAGCGTTATGAATAATTCAAATTGCTCTTTTCTGGAGAATTAATAATGAATGTAACGAACTTTTGTAATTATTTCCCCAGACTATCACACAGTAATTGAAATACGGTAAAACTAGTGAACAGTATACACTGTGGAGTAATTTATGATCTAGAACATACTTTACTTTATTTAACACTGAAGTGCACCTTGATAGTTTAGTTTGTATATATTTAATGTGTGATTTCCAAATGATTCCCTCATCTATATTTACCCCAAGAAATTTTTTTTCATGAACTCTTTCAATTTCAACTCCATCTATTTGTATCTGAACCTGTGCATTTATTCTATAACTACCAAACAGCATTATTTTTGTTTTGCTCAAATTTATTAATTTCTTTATATTGATAACCTGCAGTAGTTGCTGTACATTTCTAGGAAAAAATATATTTGTTTCATCTGCAAACAACTCTAATTTTATTTTTTCTAACTTTGAAATCTGCACCTTGAATATGTCATTTATATATTATATATTTATGATAAATAATTTTGGCCCCAACACTGACCCCTGAGGAACACCACAAGCAATGTCCAAACACTCTGAACAGGAATTACCCAACCCCACAAACTGAAAACAAACTGACACCTTCAAAATATGAAGAAGTGTTTCCAAAATTAAAAACTTAGGTCTCCCTGTACATAACTGCTGGAAAATGGTAACACCTCATTTACACTCAAAATACCTCAAATCGGCTTGTGGCTTTCTTGAATGAGTCTATAGCTTTAACTTAAAGGGTTATTTCACATATTTTGATAGTGCTGAATCTAATTATATCACTCAAAATTACTCCTGATAATTCAATATGGTTGAAAATCCATTTATACCCCGGTTTCCTCCCACAGTCCGAAGACATGCATATTAGGCTGTTCTAAATTGCCCCTACGTGTGAATGTGTGCGTTGGCCCTGCAATGGATTGGAAAGCTGTTCAGGGTGTACTGTGCCTTCGCCCAGAGTCGGCTGAGATAGGCTTTAACCCTAGTAGGATCAAGTGGTTTGGCAGTGCAGTGCAGTAGGTCTTTCTCTCTCAGTCATCATAGAAGTTCACTCGTTTTTTTTTCTTGACTTCTGGCTTCTGGGAACTGATTCATCCTTGGTGAGCCAGGTGTTTTCCAGTGCACTGCCTCCCATCCCCATGAAAGACACCCGATGTTGTCCATGGAATATTTTGAGACCTTCTGAAAGCATCGTGGTGATACAGGACTTGTTTTTGGGGATCTCCTGCTGAAGCCACCAGATTGAAATCGGACAGAGGAAAAAGAGGGCATCAGTAAAACCAAGGAAGACCACTGTATCTGTGATGGGTGGGCTTTACTACAATGTAACCTCGTTTAGATGAAGAAAAAAAATTAGCTTATTAACTCAAAGGAAGACAAAGCTCACAATGAGATTTATAAACATTTATTATACAACAGGAAATAAACAGATCCCATCTCTCTCTCACACACAGTATCCCTGCTACAATGAAAAACTTAACACATACAGCTACAGTACAAAACAACACAGCCGCTCGGCTGAACGGCCACATCTGTACACACCTTACAACTAGTTTTTAAAAGCATATGAAAATAAATGATATCACATTGTCTCTACGGTGCCACTACCATCATTAGCAAGTCTGTAAGAATTTGGGGAGGTGATTGATTTTCTTTAGGGCTTTTAAACAGACACACTGCTGTCCTGATGCTTCATTGTGAACAGAAATGTCTATACACTCTATAAATGTAAGAGAAAATGAATTTGTTAATATTAATTTGATTCAAATGTGTATATTTGACTCACACTGAGTGTTCAGATTCGGAATCCGTTTTTTTTAGGGGAGTTTGGTTTTTGACAGAATGGGAAAATTCCATTATTATTACAATATTACTGATTTGTACATATGATTACAGGTGTGATATGTAAATGTACAGATATTTAAAAACTAAGCAAGTACATTTAAGGCCAGAGAAAATAATTCCTGGTTTCTCATCAGAACTTTTTGAAAACCTAAATGGAGCACACTTTTTTTTAGTTTTAATTTTTTATTAGAGAAACGAGGTGACTTTCGAAGCCCAAGAGCTTTTAAAGCTAAATGTAGGAAGCCGGGAACTTGAGGCGACTTCCAGCAATTTGTTGAAGAGATTTCTGAATAAATAAACAAAAATAAATAACAAGAACCTTTTTGAAGTACTTGTTTACTTCAATTTTCTGCTTCACACGCCACCCTAGATGAGCAGTCGTTTACACGTACATTTAACATGTATTAAACTCTGAAACCCTGAACTGTCTACAGAACAGCAGCCTTGCAGTTCCACAAATCTTTAGAAAGTAGATCTATCTCACAATCACAATCACACCATCTAACATCGAATTGTGTTCTGACGTTTTTACCTTGTCTTACCTTGAGGTTTTGAGAATAGTTTAAAAAATATATAAAAATTTAGATGTGGCACCAATTTTATGAGAAACCAGGAATTTTTTTTATCCGGCCTTAATCATAAAATAAACTACACAAAAAGTTTTACACTATACATACACATACATACATGCACAAATGAAACAAACAAAAAAAAAAACATTCTTAAAATATGTGAAATTTTAGATAAGTTATAAGTTATGCTTTTTTTTAAAAAAAAATTCTGATTGCAAAAATGCTATTCCAGTAAAGAATCAGTGTTTTTCTTGCATTAAAATATCACATTATTAATGCAAATGAAATTCCTTTCAACAGAACTGAAGATACCCTTAACAGAAGGGACACTGGGTAATGAGGAGCCCTGGGTACACATGTTCAGAGGTATTTCGAAGTGATATTCATCCTCGGAGATCAGCGAGGAATGAACATAACACAGAGAGAGACGCCTGTACAGCGCAGAAGCGCAGTCATGATCATGTGGCAGTAATGATATTACTATTTACACATACCCACATACCAGTGAAGATTACCCCCCCAAACCCCCACCGACACCCTCCACCCCCAACACACACACACACACACACACGCCTTGTGATTATGCAATTGTATACCTTCTATATATAAGCTGTGGGGCTGGTGGTGTAGTGGTCAGGATGCTGTGCTCATGATCGAGAGGTCATGGGTTTGAATCCCCGTTAGACCCCCGGGTAAGGTCTTAATCTCAAGTGTGCCTCTGTCCACCCAGCAGTACAAAAGGGTACCAGTGAAAATACTGGGAAGGTAACCTGCTATCTAGTGTCTCATCCAGGAGGAGTTGAACTCACAGTCGCTTCGCGCTACAGAACTCAGATAAGCTCCGTCTGTGATGAGCCTCTGGCTTCGGGTGTAACAAGCCTAACAGACCTGCCTGCTTTCAGCTAAGCTACAGAAATTAAGTCACTCTGTTTTTAAACATTTGTCTTTGCGCTATAAGGATGCTACATGCTAATGTGCTAAATGACTGGTGGGGCGAACACACGTGTTCACTGACCTTCCGCGTGGCACCAACTGGCATATATAATGTCACATGCAACTCTCAAATTTCACTTTTGATGGAAAAACTGTGCAAAATTGGTAATAGTGTTTAGGTTTAAATAACATAAATTAATGTTGTATAATAGGGCCTTACGTTAAGCTACGTTATGTTACCTGAATGACGTGTTTACGCTAATACTACTAACATTACAACTGACATGACATTAGTTACGATGTGATTAGTGGAAAAATTCATCTTTAAAAACTGACCTCTTCCGAGTCTTGGGACACACACATGCTCTGTCTAACTTGAAGACGCAGTTTTAATGATCTAAAGATATGATTCAGCTAATCAGTGGCTTGCTAATCTGAATAACTTACTAGGACCGAGCGCGCACCTGTGGACTGTGGACAGACAAACACACACACAATTTCCTGCGGAACAAAAATCGGCGCGTCACAGTACCTTCCGCGTGGCTCACACGAAAGGTAATAACACATTGGGGCCATTATGTATTTGCACATAAAAAAACTTTTTTTTTTAAAAGTCAAATAAAATAAAAACTACACTTTTCCCTACAGATGTATTAAAAAACAAAAAAAAGTTATGCAGATTAAGTTATGCCTCCCTTACATTCTGGGACAGTGTAGACAAGTGATTATTTTGACAACAAAGTTAAAAAAATTATAGACTGCTGTTTTATTTAGTGAACTGATAAATAATTGTGGGTGGCATGGTGGTTAGCACGTCAACCTCACAGCAAGAAGGTCCTGGGTTTGTGTCCCGGGCTTGATGAGGGTGTTTCTGTGTGGAGTTTGCATGTTCTCCGCATGCTTGTGTGGGTTTCCTCCGGTTACTCCGGTTTCCACCCACAGTCCAAAGAGATGTACATTAGGCTTACTGGCTGTTCCAAATTGCCCCTAGGTGTGAGAGTGAATGGGAGTGTGTGTGTGTGTGTGTGTGTGTTGCCCTACAATGGACACCACAAAAAAAGAAAAAATCACAAGGGGCGGGGTCAGGGGAACGGGCCGGATACCCAAAATCACCATGCAATGAGATCACCCGAGCCGAAGCATTTCCCCCAGCACTTCCAATGATCTTTGAGCCGTGTGTGCCGGAGCTCCATCCCACTGAAGAGATGCAGATCAATGTAATGGTAACAGATCCACCAAATAAGAAATGAAGTTTCATGTACACAAAAAATAAATGAATAACCTTTTTTTGTGGGGGGTTTTTTGGGTCCCCTGTACAGGATTGGCATGGACTTGTGGAAGGTAAAGGGATGATCACACTAGAGGTGCAACAGAAAAGCGACTGGCACTTTTCATTCTCAAATCTGTCACGCAACATTCGCGGCATTGCATTATGGTCGCCTGGTTCGAGAACTCATCGCAAAAAATTTCAAACAGTTAAAATTTCCGTGAATCTCGCAAAACAAGGCTCTGACACGGAGTAGGCTCAAACTCTTTTCAAACAGTCCGCACGTGCCGAGGGAAGGTCACAAAGTTTTCGTTTTGCTCACAAATTATTTGTTTTTTTTGTTTGCAAGGAAAAGCAACAAGTTGGAGACTTCCACACGGAAAGTTTAAGACTTGCCGGAATCCTCCATACGCGGTATATATTTTGTCATCATTCGGATTTTATTCGCATTTTGTTCATGTTAATAACGCACGAATACATTTAAATGTTTTAAACAATCGAATGGTTTAAAACTGCACATGACCACGCCCCCAGTGCGTTCTTTGAAATTCTCAGGATGCGGTTCAGTTTTCATGGAGTTTGAGTGTGATGGAGGCTAAAATATAAAATCATGACCCCAAAACACACACACACACACACACACACACACACACACACACACACACACACACACACACACACACACACACCAAATCTTGAGGGTTGGACATGAGAAGCACATGAATCCAGTATGTGTGGGGTTCGAAGCCCACGTTCTAGAAAATTCTTTTGTACTGCTGTACAGTAGATGCAGGCTGTATGGACAGCAGTTGGCGTACACTCAGCTGTGCATTAAAACAGTAAAACAAACAGATCTGAACTAAAATGTGGTTACATGGTTAACCCTTTCTATAGTCAATACACAGGCAAAGGTACTGAGTTGCTGTGGATTTATAAAATCCTAGTTAAAAACCTAAAAGCACTTAATATTGAAGCTCATAACATCATTAGTAATAATCATTAACTCAATCAACTAGATTTAAGAGATTTGCTTGGGGTGTAGAGTGCAGGTTAATAAGTTAAATCGAGTGTATATACGGATGTCCGGGTAGAGCAAGAACGCTATTATCTAACCACGCTGCGTTAAAAGAATGCATGTCAATGTATCAGTTTAAACATCAATATCTGTATCTATAGAAATACAAGACTGAGCAGGGCTGAGTGATGACCGTGTGGGGGACGCATGCAGACACCAGAACAGTATTTCAGACAAAGTGCGGTTTTGGACTGAAAAAGAAAATTAAATGTAAAGGAAAAATTAAACCTTGCTCTTTTACATGTGCAGAGACGAGCCTGAGCTTTGAGAGCTTGAACATTTCACAGCAGACAGACAGACAGACAGACAGACAGACAGACAGAGACACCTGTCCACTCGTTCAGCTCTCTCAGCAGTCCCTGGGGACGCAGGATGGCTCCCTCTGCTGGTCTGATGTTCTAGAGGAAGGAAAGTTAGGGAGTCGTCTAGTTGAGTGAAGTGTCGGTGCGGTAGCTGGTGTGGTGACCATCTGTTAGCTGAGTGGTTTCTGTAGCTGAGGACGGCTGCACAACAATGGGATCGCCGTCTGGGTGTGAAGGAAGAGAAACGGACAACACAATCACAATTATTCCTTTATTTATTTTTATTTATTTAAGTTTTAATACTAATCTTTGGAAGGCATCCTAAATAGTAGAAGGGGCAACTGTGAACTGTCCTCTACTCAGACTATTAGCAGTAATTCAAGGTGACTTGTAGGATTGTACAGATGGTTTTGTGTCACTCACTTCTTCTTTTCCACAGATTCAGTGCCCTCAAAAACAAAAACAAACAAAAAAATAATAATTGCATCAAAAATCCATGATGCACGTTTGCAAAACAAGAAATTCAGCCGTCCGGCCTAAAGGCGCCGTGTCATGTTCCAGGAAAATAGCAGAAACATCATGAATGGTGTTATTCAACAAGACTTAATCATTCATATAGACATATGAGACATGAACTGGGTTCATACATGTGACCCACTCCAGCATAATACAGATGAAAATAATAATAAAAATTAAGTAGATCATTTGACATACTGAGATATTGATATATTTAGAAAGAGAATTGAATCTGCTTCAAAATGAGGTATAAAACATGATTATACAAGAAAACGGACTGTTACATCACTTTGTATGTCGCTAATCAGGAAATGCTACTTTTGAGAAAATAGTAATCACGGTTACAGAACAAGTTTCTGAATGTCCGCATCTGAAAACCCCCTAGCAACCATACACTAAATTAATCCGCCTCTCAACCAATCAGCACCATCGTACTAGCATCTTCCTATTAACAGATGAGTTCTATTTACACCGAGTCATGTGTGTTTTGAGGCTTCTCATTGGTTTAGCGTTATATGATTGGGGGAATCCTTCTGGGGTTCTGTAAGTAGGGAGAGGATTCTGGTAGTGGATTTGGATAATAAGGAAATACCCTGAGCAACCACAAAAGCGGATTGAATATCAGTAAAATCAGTGGATATTTCTATTGTTTTACAACAACGTGGACACGGAACCCTTTCTTAAACAAATATTTTAGCATGGATAGATTGTGTTTATGGACATTTGAACTTGCTCATGTTGATGATTATGCTCTGAAGGATTTCGGCGATATCGCATTTTCGTCCAGGTACGCCATTTTCAACTTTCTTTGGCTCCTACTCAAAACACGACCTTGCGACTTCATCCGTATTGTGCTGGAGCGGGTCACATATCAAGTTTGTTAGGGATTTGTAATGCGATCTCAATCTTTGAAAACTGTTCAGCACAACAAGATTTCAAAAAGTCCATCTAGGTCCATCTCTACCCACTTCATACTGGGCTCCAAATCTCTCAACTCCTTTTGATCTGCAAGCTGAAAAAGTATTTCGTACATTCATGGAATATTTAGACGACGTCTTGGCAACTAATTTTGGGTAAAAAAATCATGACACGGCTCCTTTAAATATTCCGATGATATTTTGATAGATTTTATTTAAAAAAAACTTACATTTCAATTACTTTCCCCCTCAATATATTTCTCTTCTGGAACTACACACTACTGGCGGCATGGTGGCATAGTGGTTAGCATCTGTGTCTCACAGCATAGACATCCTGGGTTCAAGTCGCAGGCTCGGCAAGAGCAATCCTGTGCAGAGTTTGCATGTTCTCCCTGTACTTGCATGGGTTTCCTCTGGGTACCCCGGTTTCCTCTCACAGTCCGAAGACATGCCCATTAGGATAAGTGGCTGTTCCAAATTGCCCTTACGTGTGAATATGTGTGTGTTGGTCTTGTGATGAAGTGGTGACCTGTTCAGAGTGTACCCCACCTTCGCCCAGAGTCGGCTTCAACCTCCCTGCGACCCTATTAGGATTAAGCGGTTCGAATGAATGCACACCGCTGCATTATGCATGGGCGCCCACAACCGTAATCTTCTTAGTCATCCTGTTGATAAAATCTTTTGTGGCACTCGATCACACGCAGACATGACATGCATGCTACCCTATTAACCTGAATTTTCCATTTCACCAAAAAGTTCAAACTGATTCCTTTGGTTGAGTTTTTTTACTGACCATTTTTCAAACAAGGCGTAATACTGAGACGAACATGAGGGCTGCTCCAGATGTTCCGCCAGATGTTTACGCTTGCCTTGTGGTTAATGTAAACCACCTTACATAATTATCTACATAAGGCCAGTGTTGTTTTTTAATAGCCACACCTCATATATATATTTACAGAAATAGTACACATTTTAAATGATCTTCCAAATATTTATTCATTCTCATTTCACGTTCCACTTAATCCTCTATTAGGGTCGCGGGAAGCCTGGAGCCTATCTCAGCCAACAATGAGCGAAAGCAGGGTACATCCTGAAAAGCTCGCCAGACCATTGCTGGGCAACACACACATCCTTTCACACTCACACCTAGGGCAGTTTCGGTGCAGCCAATTAGCCTAATGTGCATGTCTTTAGACTGTGGGAGAAAACTGGTGTACCCGGAGGAAACCCACGCAAGCGCGGTGAGAACATGCAAACTCTGTACACAGAAACGCCCGAGCCCAGGACTCAAATCCAGGACCTTCTTGCTGTGAGATGGACGTGCTAACCACTCCGACACGTGCCGCTCCCAAATATTTACTGAGCAGCAAAAAACAACTAGATCTGTTGGATCCGGATGCTTGTTAATTTGGTCAGTGCTGAATGTGTGTTCGTTGAAACCTGCTTAACAGTTACTACAGTAATAGGAGCTCCATCAATACTGCTTGAGCTGATTGGTAAAATGCAGTTGTTTCACACAAGAATATTAATGAAAAACAAGAGCAATCAAAAGATGACATATCCGCCCGCTTCTAGGTGCTTTTCCCTGCCTCCATGACACCCGCTTGACCTGGCAACTAGATCCACCACTTCAGCGGGAATGTTTTTTTTTTTCTTAACCGAACATCCATGCGCAGCGCGCATCAGCTCGGCCTGTCTTCTGTAATGTTACCGTTTAACTAGCATCCATTTTGTATTGTAAACGGTGGCAAAACGATAAGTATTCAACATAATTTGTCAGAGACAGATCCATATATCTACTTAAGATATATTTAGGCCACATCTACGTAAAAATGCCAAAACGTGAAAGACGGCAGAAGGAGTTGGCCAAATGTTTCCTTCCAAAGATTCTTCAGCAAATCGACTAATAAGACCAACCTGTAAGTTTCTATGAAAGGATTCAATTTTAATTACAGAATTTCACACCAAGAACCCCCTGGTTCTGCGCTGTATTTACACTGTGTGGTGCACCCTCTATTGCCCTGTTGCACCATGCCTTCACAAAATCCTAGCTGGAACACTGTGCATGTCGGAAAATATGAATTGCAGAAATGTCAAAATATCAGAACGTTCACCTACACTGGCCAGAAGAAGTAACTGCCGAGTTTGATGAAAAAATCTCAAACGCGTTCCGAGTTCTTTGCCGGAATTGAAATGATTACAGATCAACAGACACCAAGACATACTGGTGACTTCATCCTCCCAGATTATATGCCGGTGGGATAAAAATATGGGAATAGGAATCTCTAAATATCAAAAGGCACAACTAGACTGCCTCTTCAAAATAACTGCTCAGTATGATGAAGAAATTTTAAACGGTTTCGGGGTCCTGGACTGAAATTAAAATGATTGCGGATGGACGAACGCACGGACGGATACACTGACGACAATATTCCTCAGCATGAGTTGATAAAGAATTGGCAAATGATTTTTGAGTTCTGGCTTTACAATGAATATTTTTTTTTTTTACACAATAATTTGGTTGCCATGGAAACAAAAATGAAAACTGCAGAAATCCCGAACTATCTAAAAGGCACAACTACACTGCCTGATTAATAACTGTGAATTTGATAAAGAAATCTGAAACGGTTCTCAAGTTCTGAAACAAACCTGGAAACAAACACTACACGTATTCTTACATTGTAAATTGGTTGGCATGGAAACATGAAGAAAATATTTAATTGGAGAGATCCCAAAATATCGAAAGGTACAACTACACTGGCTAGGAAAAGTAAGTGCCGAATTTGATGAAGGAATCTCATACAGTTCCTGAGTTCTGGGGCGAAACTGAAATGATTATAGATAGAATGAAGACAACACCCCCACATTATATGCCAAGTACATAAAAAGCACCAGAAATAACCCACATAACAGACCAGATCATTGGTGCCATGTTTGGCGGTTATATGTGAACGTAATTGGAGCAGATCCCCTCTTATAAGCCTCACACTAATCCCAAACAGCTAACCCTAACCAACATGATACTGTACAACCTGTAACAACACATTACATACTCACTCATCCACCCATTAAGCCTCTTCCTCCTTTTTATTGGCTCATCTCTGAGAAGGAGAAGCTTCATCAGGTTTGACTCAACCCTACTGACTTTCTTGTACTGCAGCCAAGAGTATGTTTAGCATGTATAGATAGATAGATAGATAGATAGATAGATAGATAGATAGATAGATAGATAGATAGATAGATAGATAGATAGA
>JBCNYH010000003.1:20603716-20615646 GCA_039654325.1 Tandanus tandanus
AGATAGATAGATAGATAGATAGATAGATAGATAGATAGATAGATAGATAGATAGATAGATAGATAGATAGATAGATCCTCTAGGTTTCTCACATCTTTCAATAGTTTGCATTAGCCAGTTTGAAAAGGCTGCTGTGTAACTCTCGCGAGAGTGCAAAATAGCGAGAATAGGACGTGAGTCTCCTAGTTCATATAAGAAAAGTTAATGGCAAAAATAAGAGTATACAGATATTAAACTAACACAGGGGTGTCAAACTCTTACACTGAGGGCCACATCACTAAATTTCTAGGTCAGTGAGGGCCAAATAATCACTGAACTTCTATTCAAAAAGGACAATCATGAAATCTGCATGACAAATTAATTAGTCTGGGTATTTTGTCCTCTTTTGTTTTCATAAATGGCTAGCTGTTTACTTGAAATAGGTTGCCGCCATCTAGTGGATGGATGACGAATTACGTTTCGTGGTAAAGATTGATGCAAAGAATGTACAATAATCATATTCTTTGAAAGCTCTCACGGGCTACATAGAATTGAATTGGCGCCCGGATTTGGCCTGCCGGCTATGAACTAGTGAATTTCTGAATAAAATAAAACTAGGCGCCTCTACAATTCATACGCGATTCCAATTACATACATTAAAACAAGCGTACACTCATACATATAAAATAAAGAATACCACACCACGTATTTATGTGTCCACGCATATTAGTTGTGTATTGGCGGCAGACACATTAGATGACCACGTGACTTATCGCTAATTTTCGCATTACAATGTGAGGAGTAATTGCTGTTTTTTTTTTATCTTTATATGAAAATAAAGATTCAGGAAACAGTGTGATTTAATAGAAACAGGCAAACTGTGCATGCAAGCTTTTATTAAATTTGCTTTGAATTGAATTAGCTAGTAGTGGTAGACTACACAAAGGAAGGCTAATCAAAGTGTGTCCTCTGGGTAAAAATCAACATTTAAACTGGTTTAAAAAATGAAATAAAAAAGAACTCAAACTGCCAGGCCAAATTTTTGTTATTTGCTGTTTGGGCCAGAACCTCTTTATTGTGACTTGGGGAAAACATAAAAAAAATAAAATAAAATTCGTGACACTTGTTTTGTTGTCTCACCTCTCTCATCTGCTTTCATCTGAGCCTCCAGGTCCTCAGGGGTGACATAAAAGTCAGGATCCTGTTCCATAGGAGGTCGTGGTTTACACTTCCCGCAGCAGCAGTTACAGCAGCAGCACAGACAGCAGCAGCAGTAGCAACCCGTCGCGATACCACAGAAGATGAACAGCGCCTGAAGTTCGGAGATCATATTTAATAAAACATGAACAAACCACCCCCCACGCCATGACCTGTTACGATCCCTCAGATTAAAAAAGAATGTACAAAACATTTGCACGTTTTACGTGTGTGTGTGTGTGTGTGTTAGGAAGTGTGTACACACTCACTTTGGCCCACCAGCTGGACAGCACAAAGTACGTGTTAACGTTCTCCTCTCCAAACTGCTCAGCTACATAGAGGCCGAGGGAGCCATACTGGTCATAGACGCTGCGCTTGGTAGGATCAGTGAGGATGGCGTTAGCGTTGTTTATCTCCTTAAATTTGTCTGCTGCTTCTGGGTTATCAGGGTTTTTGTCCGGGTGAAACTTCAGCGCTAGTTTCCTATGATGTCGACAAAAGAGGCAGAACGAGAATTTTTCAACGGAACATTTTTCACTCACTCATTTCCCGAACCACTTAATCCTAATAATGTTGTGGGGAGGCTGGAGCCTGTCTTAGCCGACACTGGAAGAAGGTGGGGTACACCCTGAACAGCTCTCCAGACCATCACAAGGCCAACACTCACACACACACACCCATACCTAGGTGTCTCCACTCACAGAAACGGAGGAAGAATAAGTAAAACAACGTCAGCAAGAAGCTTTCTGTTGAAACTTGTATTTTACATTCAATGATTTTTATTACTATAAACTTTACAAAAATATTTGTATTTCTTTCATTTATGACACGTGATCTAATACATTTGTTATGCACTGTAAATAAAAATACAGACTTACAGATAAAGTAAATAACGAATCTTGGGTAACACGTCTGCCTGACAGCAAGAAGGTCCTTGGTTTCATTCCCGAGTTCGGTGCGGGTGTTTCTGTGTGGAGTTTGCATGGGTTTCCTCCAGGTACTCAGTGGGTACACGTGGATTTTCATAGGCATACACGGTAGGCTAACTGGCTGTTCCAAATTGGTGTGTGTGTGTGTGTGTGTTGCCTTGTGATGAAGTGATGAGGGTGTCCTGTTCAGGGTGTACCCTACCTTTGCCCAGTGTTGGCTGAAATAGGCACCAGCCTCCCTGTGGCCCTAGCAGAATTAAGCGCTTTGGTGAATGAATGAATGTAGGAGAGTAAAGCTTGTTGTTAGCCTCTTGCAGAACAAAATGTGAAGTTCCTTGTTAGAAGTTTGTACTGAAATCTTTATTGAGCTGAAATGTGTGACAACCTCAAAAAACCCAAATATTTCATAAACTGCAGTGGATATAAAAAGTATATGCACCCTGTTCAGATGTCAGGATTTTATGACATCAAAAAACAAGACCAAGAGAAATAATTTTAGAATTTTTTCCACCTTTAATGTGTCCTAAAATCAGAACAGTTCAGCTAAAAACAAACAAATCTTTTTTGGGGAAAAAAAGATAAAATACTGTGTGCACTCGATTATAATTAACCCACACGCTTGATGCAGCATTCTGCATAGTGAGAGATACGTTTTTCTATGCATGCACACACAGAAAGAGAGCGAGAGAGAGACAGAGAGAAAGAGATGGAGAAAAGACAGACAGAGAGAGTGCAAGAGACACAAAGATAGAGAGGGGGGGTGCAAGAGACACAGAAAGACAGAGAGAGAGAGAGAGAGAGAGAGAGAGAGAGAGAGAGAGAGAAAGAGAGAGAGGGAGCAAGAGACAGAGAAAGACAGAGAGAAAGAGAGATGGAGAGAGAGAGAAACAGACAGACAAAGAGTGAGAAAGACAAAGAAAGAGCACAAAAGACACAGAGAGAAAGAGAGCCAGAGAAAAGGAGAGAGAGTGAGAGACAGACAGAGAAGGAGAGAGAGAGAGAGAGAGTAAGAGAGACAGACAGAGAAGGAGAGAGAGAGAGACAGAGAAGGAGGGAGAGAGACATAGAGAAGGAGAGAGAGAGAGTGAGAGAGAGACAGACAGAGAAGGAGGGAGACAGAGAAGGAGAGAGAGAGACAGACAGAGAAGTAGAGAGAGAGAGAGAGAGAGACATATAGAGAAGGAGAGAGAGAGAGAGAGACATATAGAGAAGGAGAGAGAGAGAGAGAGAGAGACATATAGAGAAGGAGAGAGACAGAGAGAGAGCGGTTGATTCTTACCTGTAGCACTTTTTGATGTCATCTGGTGAGGCATTCTTGGAGACCCCCAGAATCTGGTATAGTGTTTCCCCCGATGTTGAGAGAGCACGCTGTCTTTGCTGGTCCATTGCTTACACACACCCAAACACCATATACACACACTCCCTCAACACACACACTCGCACACACATACACACATGAACTGCTGCAGCTGTTAATGAGACAGACATGACAGAAGGCAGATATGAGAGAGGTCATGATGACAGCAGGTGGAGGACATCATTATTTCAATTTTTTCTTCCTTTTCACAAGAGATCTCTCATTAACGGATCAGTCAAATGATCTACCCATCAAGTGGTTTCCTTTTTAATCCAGTGGTTTCCTGATGCTTCAGAGGGAGTTGGGTGACCATGTGACTCTTCACATCTCCATAATTCACTCGGATGACTCTCAGTAAATACTGTAGCTGACACTGTGCTCTACGCACTTTTATCCAATCTGCCATTTTATAATGAAAAATAGACTGGAGAAATTTGCAATCCCATAATGCACCATGATAGGTACAGGCAGAAACAAAGAATTGAGAAATAATCATGAAAATGGGTGGAACAAATGAGTGGATTATGGGTACTCTTGTAAACTTTCCAAACAATTTAAACACCCGGTGCGTACAGTATCTATTACAGAACATATGCCTTACGTATTACTCTATACACTGATCAGCCCTAACTTTAAAACTTCTTACAAATTACAGTGATTATTTCATCACATTAGTATTTGTCATGGGGTGAAGTATATTAGGCAGCAAGTAAAACGTTTATTCCCAAAGTTGACGTGTTGGAAGGAGAAGAAATGGGCAAGTACAAGGATCTGAGTGACCTCGACAAGGGCTAAATTAAAATAGCTAGAAGACTGGGACAGAGCATCTTTAAAACCACATTTCTTCTGGGGTGTTCCTGGCATGCAGTGGTTAGAGCCTAATAAAATTAGTACAAGGAAGGGCAAACGTCGAACCAAGAACAGATTCACGGGCACCTAGGGCTGATGCAGACGGGGAGTGAAGGCTCCCATCCCATCAAGGCCAGTGCAGAACAGTCAGAGTGCACAAGCCTGACCCCTGTCTACCATGGAAAGTGCCCACAATGGGCACATGAGCATCAAACCATGGCTACGGAGCAATGGAAGAAGGTGGACTGGTCTGAAGAATCACATTTTATTTTACATCATACGCACAGCTGGGTGCACGTGCGTCACTTTTGTGGGTAAGAGATGGCAACATGGACCATGCGAAGAAGAAGCAGTGTGATGTTCTGGATAGCGTTCTGCTGGGAAACCTTGGGTTCTAGAACTCATGTGGGTGATACACATAATCCACCTACCAGGCGTGTGCAAAATTCCGAATTGAATTGAGAATGTCTCCCAAATTCCAGTTCAATTCCACAAGTTTGAATTGAGGTTGGAAACAGGAAGTAGAATTGCAATTCAAATTGATGACTTTGGTGTATTCCAGAATTGTGCTTTACAGTATTAAATGTTTTACATTTTTCATACAAATATTATTACTATGAACTCCGTGTCTACCTGAGTGAGTAAGCCAGGCCTGACGGAGGACGCTGATCCTTTGGTGTTTTGGAAAGAAAACCAGAGCAGATTTTTTGAAACCTAGATGCACTCGCCTGCAAATATCTGGCCATACCTGCATCCTCTGCACCTGTTGAGAGGATCTTTCGTGTTGCAGGAAAGATATTCTGACCAAAAAGACGTCGTCTCAGTGATAAAACCTTTGAGGAACTTACGACAATTAGATGCAACAACGTTACCCTATAAATTAAGAACTGTAATAAATGATTATTCCATTTACCACAATTTTGTGTCATTTGTTCATTTTTAGATAAAAAGAATATTACAAATGATTCAAAATGGAGGCAATTTGTGTTTAATTTTAGTGTTTGTAAAGTATTTAAGCCAAAACCTTTGTTTAACGTGATAAATTCTTTCTGTCACTTGGCTATAAGGAATTTCTCTGAATTGCAATGAATTTAATTCCACTTCCTGTAATTCCAATTCAACATCCTGTGGGGTGGAGTCAATTCAATTCAAATTCCAATTCTTCAAATGAATCGAATTGAAATTCCAAATTCGGAATTTTGCACAAGCCTGCTGCCTACATATTATTGCAGACCGAGTACACCCCTTTATGCCACTGGTGTTCCATAATGCTAGGAACCTCTTTCAGCGGGATAATGTTCCCTGCCGTACTGCACAAAACTGTTCAGGAATGGTTTGAGAGAAACTGGCTTCCAAATTTCCCATCTGTGAGATGTACTGGACAAACAAGTCCAAACCATGGATGTCGCATCTTGGAACTTACAGGATATAAAGGATGTACTGAGAACTGCTTGGTGTCAGATACCACAGCATACCCTCACATGTCTTGTGGAGTCCACGCCTTGATGGGTGAGATCCGGTTAAGCGACACAAGTAATACCTACACAATACTAGGCAGGTGGTTTTAATCCTATAGTTGATCGGCGTATATAACACAGAGAGCGCAAGCAGTCCAGCACCTGCATGTCACTAAAGTTTCGTGAGTTTTCTTCAATAGATGCTCCAGATAAACAGAAAAGATGTTGAAAAAATCTACAGTAGAAATTCCTGTCGTCAAAACCTCTAGAAAGTTCAGAGAAGTTCATTAAAGCAGTTTCGAAAAAAAAAAAAATGCTTTTAAACCTAACATTCCTCAGTTAGCATGAAAGTGACAATATCTCCATTTGTCTATAGAAGAACTTCAAAAGTCTTGATAAAATAGAACAAAACTGAAAATAGGGAAGAAAAAAAAACATTTTTGAGGGACTTTAGATAGACCCCAGTAACATTATTTATTCCCTTTATTTCTCTTATCCAGGAAGTCGGAAATTTACATTTGGGCGAAAAAAGAACGCAATTAAAAAGGACCATAATAAGCGATGGCACTGATTTCACCTCCTGCCAGTACACACTCTATGTGAAAAACTCTAAATTATTTCCTGCAACCACATGGAACAGATGGTCCATATTTATCAAGCTTTCCAGAGGAAGAGAGGCAGCTTTAGTGGGACATCTGATTACACTGAGTTATTTCCATCACATTTCAAACACTACAGGCCACTTTACAATGAGATCTGAACTCACAGAGTACCAATCATCTGTTTAGATCATGTATGAGTAAAGGACTCAAGAACACATTCATATAATATAATATTATAACTCTTATCATCATGCATTCTCGCTTCTTATTTGAAAAGGGTATCCCGTTCGATTCAGTGCTGGTGGCATTTTAACATGAGTGAATTCTGCTGTCCTGAAGACTTTGAAGAAGGAGAAAGCGACTCTGCTGGTGATGCAAATGATAAAACGAGCAACTGGTTACAAAAGTTTGTCCGGGACCAAAAGCACAAAAACACCGTAAAAAGACGTCCAGTGACTGAATGCTTTTTGCTCAATACCGAGGCAAAATGAGCAAATAGACCGTGGAAATTCTGGACTTACCGGCTCAAGAACTCATTCTGCGTTGTAGCTTATACTTTCAGGGAGCGCGCTGGTGCCCATTTTGGGGTTCAGCAAGAGCTCGCTCGTCCATACACGCATTTCACAGCCAGTACTAACGGGGTCAGTGTGGACAGCTGCATCCCCCCAACAGAGCTTTCGGCTACCAGCAATAACTTCCAGTTCCGTTTGTTCTATTTTTTCCTTTTTGGGGTGTTACAAAAATGCGATATTATAAATAACTATTACATTTGTTACTTTGGTGAGTACAGAATATTCCAGACTTTGGCCTTGATGCTTTGGCCTCACTGTGTTTAGTCAGTGCATCAAAGCCTTGTCCTGTGTCACAGGGTGCCGTCATGTCTGTCTTCCTTCTGGTTCTCTCCTTTTAGTTATGCTGTCATAGTCAGTCATGCTGGAATCCCTGCTTGCACTCCGCACTGATAAACTCTTCTTTTAACAGTACACTGTTATGCGCATACCTAACAACCTCTCTCTGTTTTTGCTGAGGTACACATGCTACTTCTGAGATACTAGTGATCCTGATCCTTCTGCTCTCTAAATCCTGTGATCCGTCCTGATGTGCTACTACTGGTTGGCGTTCTCATCTTAGAAGCCTCTCGGTCCTGGTGCTGACGATCCATATGGACCTAAATATACACTCAGAAACTGTAAAGATGGTAAACTCATCTTCTTCTAGACTTCATGTTAAACTATACTGAAG
This sequence comes from Tandanus tandanus, assembly GCA_039654325.1. Taxonomy (NCBI): domain Eukaryota; kingdom Metazoa; phylum Chordata; class Actinopteri; order Siluriformes; family Plotosidae; genus Tandanus; species Tandanus tandanus. The sequence goes on from JBCNYH010000003.1 coordinate 20,611,329, forward strand.
TTTCTGCTACATGGTTTGTATTTTTATCTGGTTTCCCTTTTGAGTCTGGTTCCTCTCAAGGTTTCTTCCTTGCGTCAACTGACGGTTTTTTTTCTTCACTGACACCACAGTGTTGCTTATTGGGGATGAGTAGGGTTTGTAGAGGAGATGTTTAAATTCTTTACCATATTTTTTTTACTATATAAAGCTGCTTTGCGACAATGTCAATTGTAAAAAGCGCTATACAAATAAAACTGAACTGAATTGAATAATGAGCAAGTATGAGGATCTGAGTGATTTTGACAAGAACCACTCTGTGAAGGCTAAATGACTGGGCCTGTTAATCTCCAAAACAACAGGTCTTGCGGGGTGTTCCTGGTATGCAGTGGTAGGTACCTAGCAAAGGTGGTCCACGGGAGGACAACCGGTGAACTGGTAAGAGTGTCATGGATGCCCAAGGCTCAGTGATATGTGTGCGGAGTGAAAGCTAGTACGTCTGGTCTGGTCCCACAGCAGAGCTACTGTAGCACAAACTGCTGAAGCTGTTAATGCTGGATATGATAGAAAGGAGTCAGAACACACAGTGTATCACTGTATGCTGTGAATGGGGCTTCCTAGCTGTAGACCAGTTAGGCTGCTCAGTACATGTAGAGTATGTACATGTGTATATTCGTAGGTAGGTATGTATGTAGTTTTGAGAGAATATTTTCTCATGAGTGATGAAGCCCTCTTCCTTATCCATCTTCCCCTGAGGCACTGTAACCTGGCTCACTGAGGCTAATCATGCTGTCACAGAGCATTAGTGGATTAGTTCTAGTGTACCAAGTTATTTCTGTCACCTCTCAAACCCTGAGTGCCTCTTAATGTTAGAACTGAAATAAGTAAGCATTAGAACGACACAAAATAGCAAATTTTGAGCACGTCTCGACTCTCTACTGCAGTTTACTTGAGTGGCATGTTGGCCTATTAATAATGCTAAAGTGGACAAAGGGAGGGTGGTATGCATTTTTTATGACTAACCTAATTCCTTTGACACAATCACCACTTCTTTTCTATATCATCCATAAATCCACACAATTAGATAAAATCAGATTTGATTTCAGGGCAGCCTGGTGGCATACACAGCAAGAAGGTCGTAGGTTTGAGTCCAGGGCTCGGCAAGGGTGTATCTGTGCGATGTTCTCCCCGTGCTTGCATGGGTTTCCTCTGGGTACTCCGGTTTCCTTTCGCAGTCCAAATGCACATTAGGCTAATTGGGTGTTCCAAATTGCCCCTGGGGGGGAGTGAATGGTTGTGTGTGTGTTGACCATGCTATCGACTGGCAAGCTGTTCAGGGTGCACCCCGCCTTTGCCCAGAGTCAGCGGAGACAGGCTCCAGCTTCCCCACAACTTTATTAGGATTCAGTGGTTCGGCGAAGAAATTAATGAACTAAAGAATTTTTATTTAGTTTAATGTGTAGGTAAAAAAATTTGCTTAAACTTGCACAAAAACTCTGACTAGGATAAAGGAGCTCCTGAAAAAGAATGAATGCACAACTGGGAGTACGCCAAGGTTCCACTTCAGAACCACTTTGTTAGTCTGTATCAATGTTTTTTCAAACATTTCTTTAGAGAGAGCAAGATAATGTAGATTTCGCTTCCAAATTCTCAAATACACTGTGTGGCAAAACACACATGGACACGCGAATATCACCGTAACCATTCTAAAACGTGTTTTTACTTACGATTTTTAAAAAGTTGCAATCTGCTAAAAATCTGTTGGATAGTTTGCATTTTCCAGTTTGAAAAGGTCGGTTTCACTCTTGCGCGTCGGTTCATATAAGGCAAGGCAACAGCAAAAATAACAGTGTACAGATATTAAACTAATAAGTCAGATAACAACTGAAACTAATGAATAATATAAAACTAGGCACATCTACACATAATACGAGTTTACTTTTACATACAATCAGACAAACATCCGCTCGTTTACAGGAATGAATGGTATGTCCCGCTGTTGATTCTTATGCAAATTACTTCCGTATTTACCGTCGCATATACATGAATCATGTGCAACTTTTTCAGTACAATATCAACCCCCTCGTGTGAGGATTGATTACTCTTTTTTTTCCCCAAGAAGAACATTATAATTACATTAGCAAAGATTTATATGATGGATAAGTTTGGGTTTAATTTCCCTTTAATTAATATAGAACCCACGTAGATTTAAATATAGGGGCATTTCACAGTATTTGGTCTTTGGGACATAAAAAAAATTCCACTATAAACAAAAACTTCGTTTAATTTGATAGAGATATCAAAGTGGCTGAATTTTTATTGTTTTAAAATTATAATCAAATTCTCACAAAGCTCTTAGATTTGCAAATTCTCCCAGTAGAGGACAAACGACCATGTTCCGTCCGTTACGCAACATGTTACTCAATTCTTCAAACAGATTACGCTTAAAAATTATAAAAAACTCTGAAACTGAGAGAAACTAGCTGCCAATAATACGGCTGTAATTTTTTTGAAGGGTGTTCAAGTTGAGGAGAGATTTTAAGAAACGTTTGCATATAGAAAGTTTAGGCCGTTAAAAAAAATAAATAAAAATGTGTTTCCTCTAATGGGCTCAAAAAAAAAAAAACATCGTAAGTAGGCTTTTTTTTTTTTTATTATACCCCAAATACCATGAATGAATTTATGTTAGAACTCAAGTGTCCAAAAAAGTTAATTATTGCTCTTAGTCGAACTCTCGAGTAAAGATTCATATTCAAGGAAACATCATTCAACTTAAATCCTCATAAATAAGCACCACATGCTACGAGCACAATCTTGGTAGTATCTTTTAAAATGACCCAAATCTTCAGAAAGCTTCTGCTCTGCTAGCTCTTGCAGAATCTTGTCAGACTTTAACTCGCATCTCCCTACACTGTGTTGTGCAGACTGTACTTCCTTAAGCCGGCTGTAGTTACCTACAGAATAAAGGTACATTAAAACCACTGCACTGTGTTGTCTTTATTGTATTAAGTGCCTGTAACGCTATGCAATTAATCCATAAATATCAGCATGACTCCGGTTTTACAAAGAATAAAAAACACTGACAGGTGAAAAGAGATTTCTTTAAGACCATCTGGACGGTTTTCACAGCCAACTGAGCAACAAGAACCAACCAATTTAACGCAGAAATAACACCAATCCACAACACACACCAAGCACCTCCCAGGTTTTGTGCCATGACTGGAAGTGGCGGAGGGAGCGGTGCGCAGTCTAGATTATTCTCATCGTCATTGGCCCAAACAAACTTAGCTAGGCCGCACAACTGGCCTCACACTAAAACGCATTCTCATTGGCTGACTCTGCAAGTTGCTATTAAATTACGTAGCGCTCGTGGCTGACTCCGTAGGTCAGAGTCACGTGAACAAAATAACCAGCTGGCAGGTTCCTCAAAGTAAAAAAAAATATTCAGATCAATCACAAAACAGAGACGTCAGTCGGTTCATATTTATTTTAATTTTTTCACATCCCAAGAAAACCTTTGGGTCGGCACAATATTGGCGGGTCGGTCGGGTTCGGGGAAACACAGCTTTTTTTTCCCATTATGCCTTATGTCAAAACATTGTCCTGTCCGTGACACACTTATTTTATAATCTCGTCCCACAAGTATAATTTATATAACCAAAATAAAAATGTTTGAAAACCTACAGGTAAGCGTGGACTCCATGACGAGTAAAATTTAATCTAATACTCAATACTAAATAAATTTAATGGATTAAGGGGGATTTAGCTCTCAAAACTGTCCTGTCTGTGACAAAAAATACTGTGGAATGACCGTACGTATATTATTTATTTTAGAAACCTCCCCCTAGCTCAGCTGTAATATCACAGAACGCAATGATTCTCTGATTTTCTTTACTGTACTGGGGTAAAAAAAAAATAAAAAATGAAGCCAAGCTATGAAGCCAGGATAAATCAGAAGCTGCATGAAGTAGTGACAGAATTTTCCCCTCTTATACCTGAGACTTTTCTGCACCAGATGCCGAAAAAAGTGTGAGAATATCTCCAAGCGTTTTTGAGATAAACCTTGTAATGTCTGGAGAAAACAGACACCATTTTAAAAAACACCAGGTTTTTTGGTGACGAGAAGAAAATACAAATTATGATGAATTAATTCTTTTGCCCCGATTTAACCTTTAACTTTTGAAACTTTTAGTAAAATGTTACAAAATGACTTAGCAGCATCACTGTCGATCAGATGAATTGATATTAGTAACGATTTGAGCTATTATTCATTCATTCATTCATCTTCTTCTGCTTCTTCCGGGGTCGGGTCGCGGGGGCAGCAGCCTAAGCAGTGAGGTCC
>JBCNYH010000003.1:20651252-20669713 GCA_039654325.1 Tandanus tandanus
TGGTTTAACAGAACAGGGCAGACAGCAAGCCTCCGTCAGGGTGCTCTACCTGCATTATTTCATTTTCCACAACATCTTATGAAGCCTGTAAGCAACTTTCAGTCAGTTATTATTATTATTCTTTATTATTGTCAGTTTTATTGGTGTTTGCGTTATCAGGAATCATGCTGATATCGTCATCATTATAATTTCACGCTGTCATAAAATAGTAATTGCTTACTGGAATTATTTCACACGTTTCTGTCTAGACGTAATAAAACAATAAAAGTTCCCGATCTTATGTAAGATGTGCAGTATATCTGTTTACAACTGCAGCTTTCAACATTTATAATTAAATAAAATATTTTAGTTTTATATATATGGACTGTTAACCTGTATGTAACTAATAACACTTTGAAAACATGTACTAGTCCTATACATTATGAAACAAATGTGTATATATGTTTAAAATCCAAGCCCCAGGAAGCCGGCCCTGCTACTTATTGGGGTCCGTAACATGGCTGCCCGCTAGCCTCAAAGTTGAGCGGCTCGCTTAGTCACATGCAGCATCCAGTGGTTATCTAGATCAGTGGGCTGAAGGCTACCTGCGTTGCGATACCAGCCCTTCACAGGGCGTGGTACACAAACTGATTCACACCTAGGATGTAGTTTAAATAACACACTGATGCTGATGATATTTGCCTATTGTTTAATGTTAAATCGTCCCTGAGAGGGAATATTGAAATCCACGGAACCCGAGACGCGTAATTGTTTTAGTTTATTCTACACAGGAACATAAGCAAAGCAAACCAGAACAAGATCCATATTCTACATACTTTCAGCAGGACGGCGGTAGATGAGCTCTGCACGCGGTGTAAGCAGAGCATAAGTCGTGCTTTGTAACAGCGTATTTTAAAACGTATTAGCATTTTTAGTATATACTTCACAGAAACATAAAAAAGCAAAAGAAAACGGAATTATTATGGTTTATTTTTCTGTTTTTCACACGTGCTGAAACGCTCATAGAAGGCTACAAACGCAACAGCAAAAAATGACTACGGAGGGCTGAACAGCAGAGGTCCTTTCTTGGACATGGAAGTGATAAACTTATTTAAGTTATTTCTTAGCTGTGAAGTTATTTGTGAGCTCCAGAACAGCAGTGAGTTTCTCTCCCACTGTTAAATCTGTAAATCACACACGTGCGCAGGAGTCACTCGCTCTCTCATTCGCCGAACCGCTCAATCCCTCTGGGTTCGCGGGGAGGCTGGTCCCTATCCCAGCCAACACTGGGCGAAGGTGGGGTTCACCCTGAACAGCTCGCCAGACCACACTCACAAACACACACACACACCAGGATCAGTTTGGAACAGCCAATTAGCCTAACGTGCATATCTTTGGGGTCTGTAAGGAAACCGGAGCACCCAGAGGAAACCTTTGAAAGCATGTGCATAGGGAATAATGTGCTTTGTGCTAATGTTCCCGCCTAGGTTTGGTGGATGATGCCGGTCTTGGGGACCATGTTAAGATGTCCACCTCGGCTTCTGCGAAATATTGTTAGTTATCCCCCACATAGCGAACCAATCAGATTACGCCATTCCCGTGGACTGTATATACTCATTTGAAATGTGTGTAACGCTGACCATCAGCACTCATGTTGTCAGCAGTGCCGATTCTCATTCTGTTCTCTCTTTACAGGCCGGTAGCGCGGATATGGACAGTAGCGCTGCTGTTGGGCACATGTCTACTGTACTGTGCCAGGGTGGCCATGCCCATCTGTGCCGTGAGCATGGCAGAGCGCTTCCGCTGGTCCAAGAGGGAGTCAGGCATGGTGCTGGGCAGCTTCTTCTGGGGCTACTGCTTCACTCAGGTCCTCGGTGGTTACTTCAGTGACAGGTCAGCACCCTGGGTAGTCGGTTGTCCTTCATCTAGGCACATGTTGGGATCCATTCTCATTTGTCCTGTAATTGAAATGACTGAAGGAGAACTTGGCCTTTGGATGCCGAGCGTGAGAAAAGGGTAACCTAACATGACACAGTTTGGAGTTTTGGGTCATGCCTGGGTGACACTTTAGACATGATGTCAGCCTATTTTACATGTTCATGCAAAGCAGGGCCATTGACAAGTACCCATGTGACACTACTTACAGTCACAATAGTTGGGAATAAATGTATGGTGTGTCAAAGCTCCGTAAACAAAAATAAACATCTTATCTTATTGTTTCGTGTCTCATCATCAGTCCTTGTTACAGTGTGTGTTGTGATCCACTCTGTAGTTATCAGTTTGCCTTTAAGTAGGACTTGTTCCATCTGTAGCAATAGAGTGTGTGTTTGAAACAACGGACTCGGAAGTCTTCATTAAAACTACGTTCATCAACTCTTGTGTTTGTTGTTTTGTTATTTCGAATAGGGTGGGAGGGGAAAAAGTGATGTTGCTGTCTGCTGCAGCTTGGGGAGCCATGACAGCATTCACACCAATCTTAGCCCACTTCTGCTCGCAGCCCATCGTATCGATGACCGTGTCCCGCTTCCTTATGGGCCTCCTGCAGGGTGAGTAACACGTCTGGTGCTCCAGTGAAGCATTAGGTCATCATCTTACAGCAGTCTTTTAGACTCTTAGTCATCTTCAACTTGTCGGTCAAGGTTAGAAATCTGGTTTGGCTCCCAAGATGCTAAGGAGGTGCTGTGGCTTTAAAGGAGCCCATTCACTAGTGAATAGCTGATGTGGGTTATGTTTCATTTCATGTCGTTTTGGTTGAATACAAAGAGTTCCTGGTGAAACCACCCCAGCTCAGGGGCTTATGTCTCTTATTCACCTGTTTTACGTCTTGTTTCGGTTTACAATATCAATAACAAGACCGCATGCCCAGAGGAACGATCTTGCTCATGTGCGAGAACTTGGCAGTGGAAAAGTCTGAGATCAAGTGACAATAATGAGAAGGCATACGATTTCTCATCTCTAACTCATTTGCTGAACTGCTTCATCTTACTGGGTTGCGGGGAGGCTGGTGCCTACCTTAGCCAACACTGGGTGAAAGCGGGGTACACCCTGGACAGCTTGTCAGACCATTGCAGAGCCAACACACCCAAGCACTTAGACTCACACCCACACCTAGGGGCAATCTGGAACAGAAAGTTAGCCTAATTTGCATGTTTTTGGACTGTGGGAGGAAACCGGCGTACCCGGAGGAAGCCAACGCAAGCACAGTGAGAAACTCCACACAAACGTCCGTGCTCGGGGATCAAACTGAGGACCTTCTTGTTGTGAGGTGAAGGTGCTAACCACGATTTCAAGAGAAATAATAATAATATTAATAATAATAATAAAAGGGAATGTTTATTAATATCATGGTACGCAGTGCAGGGGTCAGGGGTCATTGACACTCGCGTACAGGAGTAAGCAAATGGTTTCAGAAAGACGTTGTGGTCGATTCCCCCGCCCCCCAACTAATAACACTGTATTTCATGTTTGTTTATTGTACCTGGGAAGTGAATGGACCCCTTTAAAATTGCACCGAGCAGAACACAGCCTTTAATTGTGATGTCTGTTATCAGAAACATAAATTCTCCCCAGCTCAGAAAAAAAAGGAAATTTGGAAAGTGAGGTGCGAGTGTTGTGAACAGCGGAAGATTACCCTGCAAATGAGAAATCATTTTGTTGGCGGAGCAGTAATCAGAGAGTTTGTTGAGACTCGGTGCTCTCTCGCTGGGAATGCTTTTTACACCTCTCATTCTCTGAGGAAGAAGGAAGTAGGCAGTAAAGGCATTTTATGGACTACATTTTATGTGTTCTGTCTTTACTACTCTAGTATTGTGGCTCCGGTTGCTCGTACACGTTTGATTGATTTTTTTTGTTGTCAGTGAACACATTTAGCATCCGGATTAGTGCACTGGCCTCCGAAGCTAATATCGAAAAGTACTAACTCTACCCTGTTTTTCCTTCTGTCTCTTCTCTAGGAGTTCACTACCCATCTCTGGCTAGTTTGTGCTCCCAAAAAGTGGTGGAGAGCGAGCGCGGTTTCCTCATGAGCACTGTGGGGAGTGGCTCGTATCTGGGGTGAGTCATATGAAAGTTCAATGACGCTGTAGTCAGTAGTGAAATATGTTTTAACCCACCTCAGGCAACATTTATTTATATGGTTTCTGCTGATAAAGGCTCTCAAATTTGCTCTTTAAATGATTAGCATATGTGTATATATATATATATATATATATATATAGACCTGATGTCAGTTAGCTGATGCTAGTGATGAGCAAAATAGTTCTGATTGGACAGGTTTGCCTAGTGTTGAATGTAACCATTTAAAATACACTCCGATACTAACATCCCACTTTTGCCAGAGTGTAAGCTTAATAACAAGCAGTTGGAAAGCTGTATGAATGGCAGGAGCGCATGTTTATTTACATTAATAGTTGTGGCAGCAAGGGTCTGATCGAGCATCCTGTGCAGAGAGACAGGAATCTGATAGAATCAGCAGGCAACATGTTATTGTGTTTCACCTGACTGAAATTACCGCGACCTATTTATGTGCATTTTCTGCGCTCTTACATGCGAGATGCCAGTTATCAGAAAGAGAAAGGGCTGTCAGCCGTGTGTGTGTTTGTGTTTGCAGGACATTGGTGATCGGAGGAGTAGGCTCACTCTTGCTTGATCTGTACGGCTGGGAGAGTGTGTTCTATATCTCAGGAGTTCTGTCGGTGCTTTGGGCCTATTGTATTTGGAAATACCTGCTTAGGGGTGAAGGTAAAGTTTGCCCATTGTCTTGGTACACATGCTACACAAGAAGGGATGATTAAGTACATGGCTTTAGCCAAAGCAGCCCACTGGTTTCTCTGTTCATTCTCTCTTCATTGCTCAGTTCTGTTCTATTTGAATTGTAAGTTGCTTTGGATAAAGGTGTCTTATTCTGAAAATGTAAACATTGAAGTGCAATGAAATGAAAGAAAAAAATTTCCAAGCTCTCCTGTTACACATGACGATCTATTATATTTTCGTCATCAGGTGGTTTTTATTTACATTTTCCAAGTTGCAATCTGATGAAATCTCTTTGTTAGTTCGTATTAGCTAGTTTTGTAAAGGCCACCATTTTTAATCCGTTTCTCTTGAGTGCGCGAAATTGTGAGAATAGGGTGTCGATTCCTCAGTTCATATAAGGCAAGATGACGGCAAAAATAACAGTAGACAGATATTAAACTAACAAATCCGATATGAACTAGTGAACTTCTGAATAACATAAAAATAGACACTTCTACACATAAAATGAGCTTCCGTTTACATGCATCAGAAAAGCATGCGCTCATTTATAGGAACGAATAGTCCAACCGCTCATTCATATGAAAACTACTTCAGTATTTACCGTGGCACACACGTGAATCACATGCGACTTTTCACAGTACAGTGTCACCCACTTGCATGCTGATTTGTTGCTTGTTTTGTTTTCTTCACAAAGAAGCTTGTAATGAAGAGCGAGTTTTGTTGTGCAAAGACGCCTGCAAGTGTGTAATTTTCACAACGTCATATGGTTGTTGTGAGAGTACATTCGTCATAACTAAAGAACATGTGCGTGTCAAAGCACAGTGACTACATCAGTAATGCCAGTTTTATCTCTACAGGTCCAGGTAAACATAAGAGCAATAAAAAAATTTTCTCACATCAGTATCTCTATGTATGGAAGCCATCTTCAGCCTCCGATTATATACATAATGTTTTGTAGCGCAATAGCTGAGGTTTGCATCGCAATTGTCAAATAAGTTATTTTCAGGGTTTTCAGAATAAAAGGCATAAAAAAACTCCCTCTCCTGGTTCTAGTGTTCTATTTAAAATGATTCTAACAGCGTTAACATATTCTAACATATTCTCTCTACCGAAAGCACCGCTAGAGCCACGTTAATGTGTATCAATAACAAGTTAACATGACGATCTGTGTTACCTGGTAACAGTAACCCAGTCTGTACTAACAGTGATTAAACCCGAAGTCGAACTTTATTTTGTCATTTTCTTTATTTTACCCTCCGCTTCGTGCAGTTCTATATGTTTGTGCTGTGTTCGATTCGAACACTCAAACACAATGTTTACATGATATCCGTTTGCACCAATGCTGATGTTGATATGGAAGTTTGGGTTGGAGTGTGGATCTCAGTAAGGGAGGTAATAACAGGCATTGTTTCACATTTAATATTCTGTGTTTAGAGAGAAAAAGTATTTGGAGTTCCTGTTTAATGTAAATGTACAAGTTAAATGAACGTGCACGGCCATGGGGGCGCACGTTGGGTTGCCTGGGTGGGCACGTGAGCGCGGACGCTACAACAAAATCGAGCTTGTGGCTTTATGACTTGCCTAAGTAAAGAGCTCTGGAGCTGTTATTACCTACCTTACTGAGGTCCATACTCCAACCCACACTAACCAGAGATATTCCATATCAACATGTAGCATTAGCACAAAAGGATATCATGTAAACACTGCACTGAGAGTTACAGTCAAGCACAGCAGAGAGATCTAGAACTGCACAGAGCGGAGTGTAAAATAAATAAGAGGAGAAATAAACTTAAATCTTCAACAGCTTCGGGTTTAATCACTTAGCACAGACTGGGTTACTGTTAGCAGTTACTGTTAGTAAACCTTCACCTGTTACTCATTAATAAATGTCCATGAAGTGGTACAGGTTTTAATGATGTAGGTCAAAGATCAGGGTCACAGTTCAAGCACACCGTGTTTGTCAATTTACAGCGGAGGCAGGCCATGCAGCACACCGTGTCATGTACTTCTGAATTGTATTTGAAAAGATTTGAGTGAGAAAAAGAACGCTTTACTGGTGGAGGGATACAGCGAAAGTCGGGCTCCTTTCATCCTTCAAATTTCAAAGACCATACCTCATAAGGACAAGGTCAAGTAGCAGACATTGGGGACAACAAAATTACAGGGTGTAAATGACTCTCCACTGACCAGGGTGATTAACTCCTTTCAGTGTCACTCATCAAGGATAACATCAACAGACGGCAAATAGAGGCTGGGGTTAAGTGCACTGCAAGCGAGGTCTGATACAGGTTCCTCTGGGAGAGGTTAAGGTCATGCGAAGCCAAAAACAGCCCTTTATCAATGACAAGCAAAGAAGAGCTAGGGTAATGTGTTAAAGAGCTTGGGAATTTTATTTGTTGTGCAATTTGCAGCTTTCCCCCCCATCACCTGGTTGTATGGACCCATTGTCAGGTAACACCACAAACAGCTGGTCCAGCGAGCCGGATTCTTCTTGGTGGCAAAACAAAATAAATTGTATTGTGTTCAGTTCACGTAGGAATTTCCAAATTATATTCATTCATTTTCTAAACCGTTTAATCCTAATTAGGGTTGCAGAGTCTGGGCGAAGGCGGGGTAGACCATGAACAGCTCGCCAGACCATTGCCGACACACATACAGGCGTAGCATTTGCACACACATGCCACCATTCACACCCACACTCACACCTAGGGGCAAATTGGAACAGCCAATTAGCCTACTGTGCATGTTTTTGGACTGTGGGAGGAAACCGGAGTACCCAGAGGAAACCCACGCAATCATGGGGAGAGAACTCCACATAGAAACGCCCGAGCCGGGGAATCAAACCCAGGCCTTCTTTCTGTGAGGTGGACATGCTAACCACTACGCCACCGTGCCGCCCTAATTATATTCTTTGCTAGTTTAAACATGATTAACAGAATGCCGGTTAGCTATTTTGCCGCAGAGTACACAAAATTGTTTTTACCAATAAGTATGGCAACAGAAATTTTATGGCAAAGGGTTCTCAAACGGAATGTCTGGTATGAACCTTGAATGTGAAAATGCAAGTCAAAACAAAAACATTTAATAGACCTATAATAGGGTGGCATAGTGGTTGGCACATCCACCTCACAGCAAGACGGTACTCACCATGTCCAGTGCTGAGCAGTTGATGATGAAGTGTCTGGGTCAGGGGTTACAGCAGAGACTCTTGGGAATTCTAGAAATTCATCTTTCAGATTTTTGGCTTGGGCGGCACGGTGGTGTAGTGGTTAGCACAGGCTCGAGTTCCGAGCTCAGGTGTCGTATTTGCATGTTCTCCCCATACTTGTGTGGGTTCCTCCGGGTACTCTGGTTTCCTCCCACTGTGACAAAGACCGGCTAATTGGCTGGTCCAGATTGCTTCTGGGTGTGGATGTGAGTGTGAATGGTTGTGTGTGTTGCCCTGCGCTGGTCACTCAGTGTTGGCTGAGATAGGCTCCAGCCCCTTAATAAGCTTTGATGAATTATTATTTGTGTTTACTTTCGCTTTAAATAATTAGTGTTAGCCTCAGAGCCACTCTATGCATTTGAGTTGCTGTCCTAAAACCACTTTCTCGCCAGCACATCTTTCACATGGCTACCCGCGGTGTAGATGTGGAAAACTGTTTTTTTTCCTCGTCCTCTTCCCTTCAAAGGCATGATTCTGCAACAATAGCCGAGGTGAAGATTCGCAGCCTTTTATATGGTGGAAAAAAACGTGTGAGCATCGTATGGTACCACCGGTGCTTGTCGATGTTCACACATTGTTCATACAATGCTGTTGTTCATACAATGCTAGCGGTGGTGTCACGTGGTTAAACGGAAGTGACACGTTTTTGGTCTTTCCGCAGAAATGCGGCAGAACAATCAAACATGTTAGAATTTACCACGAGTAGCTGCAGAAGGCTGCGGTTCTGACGGATCTCACGTGACGTCAATCACATGCCTTGCATCGGTGAGAAAGGGGCATAAGCGCGCACACGTGAATTCTACTTAAAAAAAAAAAAAAAAAAAAAAAAACTTTTCTGATTTGTTTATTTGTTTGCATTTAGGGTGGGGGCTTTATGTTTACTACACAGGCTATATTTACATGTGTAACAAAATGTACAAGTATGTCCTAAGTCTCGATTCTTCATGAAGTCGTGCAAAAGTATTTTAGTTAATTAATAAAAAGAACTGGGGCGGCACAGTGGAGTAGTGTTTAGCACATCCGAATCACAGCAAAAAGGTCCCGGGTTCGAGTCCTGGGCTCGGTGAAGCCTTTTCTGTGTGGAGTTTGCCTTTGTTCTCCCTGTGCATGTGTGGGTTTTCTCCAGGTACTCCGGTTTCCTCCCACAGCCCAAAAACATGCACATTAGGTTAACTGGCGGTTCCAATTTGCCCTTAGGTGTGAATATGAGTGTAAATGGTTGTGTGTGTGTGTTGCTCTACGATGGTCTGGTGAGCTGTTCAGGGTGTACCCTGCCTTCACCCAGTGTTGGCCGAGACAGACTTCAGCCCCGCGACCCTAGTTGTTTGGTAAGTGAGTGAGTGAGAATAAAAAGAATAGAATCCCGACCGTCCTGAGGTGCGTTTTTGAAGGTGTGTTGATGACTTCAGTGAGCCTGTGTAAATGTTTGTGAGGTCTCCGGGTGTGTAATGTGATCCATGTGATCATTCTTGTGTTCTTAGTGGCTTCCTTTTCTTTATCTGTGCAAATAAAAACTGTGCATGTGGTGCACACTGATGATCTCCATCTGTTGTATGTGCACTCGTGAGGGTTTGTTTAGTTGCTCCGAAACATGAAGAGGTGACGTACAGACTCCGTCATGGAGGAAGGGAACAGTCCGTTTTTTTTTTATTTTTTTTATTTTTTTATTTTTTTAATATAGCTGGCAAACCAGAACATCTTGTCATTAAGCGAGTTATCAGAGTGAAATGTGTGCGGTGTATGTGGGCAGTGAGGAGGAAGTTTTCCTGGCTGAGAAAGTTTTACAGGATAGAACAGGCGTGTCAAACTCGTTTTCACTGAGGGCCACGTCACAAAATTTCTAGGTCACCAAGGGCCGAATAATCACCGAACATCCATTTCAAAAAGGGCATGAAATGAAATCTGTACGGCAAAATGATTTGCTTGGGTGTTTGTTCTCTTTTCCTTTTTTCCCCACTTTCCTTTTCTGACAACACTTGGCAGCGATTAGCTAGCTTGCAATCTTTCTTGAGTCGTGAACGACTAGCTGTTTATTTGAAAGAGGTTGCTGCCACTTAGTGGAAGGATGATGAATTACGCTTCATGGTAACGGTAGATACAAAGAATGTACAATAATCATATTCTTTAGAAGCTCTCGCGGGCCACATAAAATGAGTTGGTGGGTCGGATTTGGCCCGCGGGTCTATAAGTTTTATACCTGTGGGATAGTGGATTGGATACTGGATATCAATTGGACTCTTTTATGGTGCCCTAATGCTTCTATTAGTTTTTAACGACTAGTGGTCTTTCTTCCTGGGCTATTGTTCTCTTTAGCGCGTTGTATAAAAATAATAATAACATGCTGTAGCTTTTTGATTTGTCAGCTCGGAGTTCTGGGTTAATGGTTGGTACTGGTATGTGTTCAGGTCCCATCATTACACTGGAATCCCTGGGCAGCGCTGGAACTCAGTCCAAACTGTCCCGCAGAAACTGGCTGCGTCTTTTCAGACAACCAGCTGTATGGTGAGATAAGAACGTTGATTGAGAAATGACATTGAATTGTGCAATCATTTTCCAAGTAAACATGTTTCCTTATTTGCCATTTAATCTATCTAATCATCTAATGCCAACTCTGTGTGTGTGTGTGTGTGTGTGTGTGTCTGTCGCAGTGCGGTCATTATTACACACCTGTGCACCGCTAGCACCTTCTTCACCCTGTTGTCATGGCTGCCGACATTTTTCAAGGACACCTTCCCTGATTCCAAGGTAGACTGTTTTGAGAGGGTGTGTGTGTGTGTGTGTGTCTGTGTGTTGCGAATATTTCATATATATATATATATAGTAAATTAAAATGTATATTCTGTACATTACACACTGCATTATTGCAGTTATACCTTTTCTTTTTAAGGACCGAATCATTCCATATAATCATTTACCCAGAATCCCCAGTGATCTTAAATCTGCTCATGTCAGGAATGTACATTAAATAATTTCATATGTTTATTTCATATGTGTTTCAGAGAAAGTGTGTGTGTGAGAGAGAGGGAGAGAGAGAGAGAGAGAGAGAAAGTGTGTGTGTGTGAGTTTGTGTGTGTGTGTGTGAGAGAGTGAATGTGTGAGTTTGTGTGTGTGTGTGTGTGTGTGTGTGTGTGAGAGAGAGTGAGTGTGTATGCGTGGGTGAGAGAGAGAGAGAGAATGTGTGTGTGTGTGTGAGAGAGAGAGAGAGGGAGAGCTGTTTGGGGTGTACCCCACCTTCACCCAGAGTGGCTGGGATTGGCTCTCGCCCATCGTGTCCTTCGTATTTTCGTGACATTTACAAGAAAAGCACAGATTTCTTTCTCCTGAAGATCTTGTTGCAGTAGAGAGCTTTAAAAGGGCAGATTCAGATCGGTTCTGAATAACATCGTATCCATTCATTGATTTCCTGAACCGCTGAATCCTACTCTCTCAACCTGATAGTGACTGGGCGAAGGCAGGGTACACACTGAACAGCTCACCAGACCACACACACACACACACACACACACACACACACACACACACACACACACACAAACCTTAAAAAACATTTACATCATACCCGGAGGAAACCCATGCAAGCACAAGGAGAATCTGCAAACTTCGAATAATGTTACTCGAACCCAGGACCTTCTTGGTGTGAGGCGGACATGCTGACCAGTACGTCACTGTGTCGCTCCTGAATAGCAACTCGTAGCATACATATTAAATAAATGGATTAAATGTAAATTAAATTCTGTGTCCCGATCACGGGGTCCGTAAATGATTTTAGGCTGTTAGTTGAAACATGAAGGAAAGTAGCTGTTTGGTTTATCTGTGCACTAACGCTGTGAGCTCCCTGACTCTGTATAGTTATATGGAAACATATGGTTTTGGAATTTAACGGTCAGGAACGGCACAGTGGCATAGCGGGTAGCACGTCCGCCTCACGGGCTTGGGTATTTTCCCGGCTTGGGTGTTTCTGTGTGGAGTTTGCAGGTTCTCCTCGTACTTCCATGGGGCACCTGCCCTTCCTCCACATTCATGCCTGAAGTGCCACTCAGCAAGGGACCTAACCCCCAACGGCTCTCCGGGTGCTGCAATGTGTGGCAGCCCACTGCTCCAAGTGTGTGCGCGTGTGTGTATTCCAGCAGAGGGTGCTGTTGCATCACCGCTTATGGTTATTCTTATCCTAGTGTTGTGTGTTGTTATTGTTTGGTTAATCTTCTGTAGGTAAAGCAGTTGGTGTGAATTTTCCTGTTTCGCAGAAACCAAGCTTTCCATCTTACCTCAGTTTCCCCTCTGACTAATTTTAACGCCACTCTGAAAATCTTGGTGGCATTGCATCCCAACGTTTTTTCTGCCTACACTAAGACTTGTACGAATGTGTGTCTACAGGGTTGGATATTTAACGTGATCCCATGGCTTGTGGCCATTCCCTCCTCGCTCCTCAGTGGCTGCTTGTCCGATCACCTCATCAGTCAGGGTATAAAGCTCCACACTCACACTCACGCACTTTCAGTCATGTCATAGATAACGTTGATAATAAACATGGTCTCTCTGATGAATTCCCTCTGAAATGCTTGTAATATACAGCACATGTTGTCCAGGTGTGACGGTGAGGCTTTGCATCAAAGTTAGAGCACTGATTGGTTTAAATTCTGCTTTAAATGTTGAATTTAATGACGTCATAAACCTTTCTATGTGTTAAGCCAGACAGAGGTATATTTTAATCACGTCTTGTCTCCCTGTGTTTCTTGCAGGGTTTGATGTTGCTTCAGTGAGGAAGTTAATGCAGGTAGGTTTCATACACTGTTGTTGTAAAGGAGAAAACCGCACTTGTTAAAAGTTAACTTCATTCACATCTCTAGGTAAATGTCTTCCCATGTGCAAAATTTTCGGTTGATAGCTTGTGTTTTAACGATTTTATGGCTAGTAATTTGACCACTTAGTCTCAGAATGATGATGTCATCAGGGCCCGTTATACACGTATAGGATTTGAATACATTCATGCCATTTATCAGGATTCACATATTTAAGCACAAACACCTGAAATACTGAAAGAAATTCTGTTTATAGATGTTTATAAGTCCTCCATGTTAACTTGGACCTTGATGAAATCATTATTCTGAGATTCAGTTTTCAAATAAAATTATTTAAAGAGTACCGGTATTGATCATCCTTACAGCATAACTGGTGTGTAATGTAGTACGTTTAAGTGATACGGAGTTTATTTCACCATAAAAAGCACTATACTGGGTAATTTTATCCCGTGGATCACTAGCGGGCGCTGAGCCAATGCGGAACAACCATTTTTTCCCAGAAGTGACGTGAACTCGTTGGTCCGGGTCGTCCGGCGCAAGTAAACAAGCAGCGAGTGACATTTTAAGTGATAAAACTCCCAGCGTACTAAAGGCTCTTACCTTTTACTGGTTCCTTTTGGCGAGGCGCTGCTCCAGTCCGTAGTCATCCTTTGACTTTTTATGAAGGACTTCTCTAGGAACAGCGTCCGGGTTTAGACGTAAAAGCTGCAGCTTCTTGCCAAGTAGTTCTGTCTGGAGGTCACGCCGATTGCAGGTCAGGTTGAAGTGGTCTTCGCAGAATACTGAACTGCGTCCGAAGGGAAACGTTTTCAGAGTACGGCCCGTGCCGATGTTATGTTATGTTTTTGTGCAGTTCTTGTTGTTTGTGCAGCCGTATGCTTTGCACTCCGCCATTTTCCTGGCGACCCACAGCGCAGCACTGGCCGATAATGTGTTATCTTAGACTGGTGTCTGCTGCACACAGTTAAGCCAATAGGACAAAACAACGAATTCACGTTACTACCAGGGCTGGAACAGCCAATGAAGAAGCAACAAGTCACTGCGCATGTCCAGTAGTAGTGGTAGTAGTGTGGCAGCACTCGCGCGTGCCTGACAAGAAGCAAGGAGTGACGTTGCCTGAAGTAACTGCTGATGTCATACATGGTCATTTTAAAGAGCTAGTAACACAAATTCACCACAGGTCCCCTTTAGAATCACAGCTGTCTGTCTGAGATTTTGCACACAGACTGGTTTTAATATAGAGTTTTGATTGACATTAACATTCAACAACTGCTGAGTTCTCCTTTAATATAGTACGGAGGTGATCTCCTAATATTTGGAACTTTTCTCTGTTTCTGAACTCTCTCTGCCCCTCTCTCTCTCTCTCTCTCTCTCTCTCTCTCTCTCTCTCAGCTCTTTTCTATGGGTGTATCCAGTGTGTTCACTCTGTTTTTGTGTGGCACCACCACATTCCCCATGGCTGTGGCCTTTGTGTCTGCGACTATGGGACTGACAACCTTCAGTCACAGGTAATGGAGCTGTTTGTATATTACACCCGTATTCAGAGGCGAGTTAGGTGCTATCGTGAATCTTGCCGAAAGCAGAAACGTCCCTCATTTATATTTTGACGGTTGTTGTTGGGCAGTGAAGACTTGAGCATGGAGCACTAACGAGTTCATCACAATGTGTCACTAAGAAATGCATGTTTTGAGCTGTTGTTACACTTAAGCACACCACGGAATGCCTTAAGGCCAGTATAATATACGTAATTATGACATAATTATCATCTAAATAGTAATGTCCACAATGTCTGAGGACGTCGGAGGGGACAGGATCTTAATCAGAGATTATGTTCATCCTGCGGACAAAATTATATAGAAAGTGAGCTGTACCTGCAGCAGGTGAGTGCTCAGTCAGCTTATATGTACCAGATTATGCGCTAATTTGACATATAATTAGAATGGAAGCCATATTGTAAAAATGCTCTGTCCACCCCGAGGTATAAATGGGTACCAGTAAAAATACTGGGAAGGTAACCTGCGATGGACTAGCGCCCCATCCAGGAGGAGTTGGACTCCTAGTTGCTTCACGCTACGGAAACCACTGGGCCATTAGGCTCGGGTGTAAAAGCCCAACACACTTAACTCAACTTGACCTGTTGATGGCAGCTCTGATTATGTGCCACAGCACCCACTAGAGGAGTGTTTTACTATCTGCAGGTACACACAGTGTTTCACTATTTATGAATATACCTGACTGACTCGTTTTTTTCTGTCTCCGCAGTGGCGTATCGGTTAATGTTCAGGATCTCGCACCATCCTGTGCTGGTGCTCTGTTTGGTATGTGCTGTCCTCTTTCCTTCTGTTACACAGCTGATAGAAACAAGCAGGTTCTGTTATAAATAATATATTTCTTTGTGTTTTCTAGGTGTGATGAACACTTGTGGTGCATTTTCAGGTAATTTCAAACAAACATTTGGAAATTCGTCTCTAATTTATACATTTTGCCCCCAGGTTAATCTACTGATGTATCAAAGACAAAAATGTAAAACATTTGAAATATAAATAATTTAAAATAACATATATAATAAATATGGGTTTAATAAAGTATCTGTAATAATAATAATGATAATAATGATGATAATAATCTGCAGTTAATAATGCGGCCTGTATTAACACATCCATAGCCATTAGCTATGCCACTAATGTGCAGTTGTGACACTGTCCTAATACTTATGAAGCTGGCTGTATGCCCTTTCACACCGAACAGCTGCAAGAGCTTGTGTTGAAATTTTGGAGGCATCTTCAAGATGACTTTTCTAATCGAATTCTCTCTGGCGTCTGGGTGTGTCTGGGGGAATTTACTGGGACGACCAGTCCCGGACACGTATAGGAAGCTGTGTGAAGTCTTCAACACTTGCAAATAATTTTCCTTACAGTGGAATTATTTATTTCAGACAATTTAGACATCCTTTTAGATCCCTTGCCAGACTCACGGGTGTCGACAACCTTCAGAAGGCCTTTAGAGATCCGATTGTGGCTTTTCGATAGCAAAAACACCACCACACCCTAGATGTCCGGTTTAAATAATGGTGGCGCTGCTTGGTGCCAGAAATCAGTGGAATAGTTCATTTTGTGATACAAACATGAAATTTGGTGTGTGTGTGTTATTTGGTAGAATTTTTTTCAGGAAGTTACTGGCTATCTCGAATTGTCTGTTCACCCTGGCGCCCATATTATTTTAATTATTTTGGGCTTGTATGTAACATACTTTTCTCTTGCTTGATGACTCTAGTGAGTTCAACAAGAGGGAACAATTGGAGGGAATCAAATTTAGTAATATTATTATTGTTATTATTATTAATAATTTGATTTTATAATTTATGGAAGAACTAGAAAATGTATTACTATTCTACCAGAATTTTCAGTTTCACAAAACGCTGGTATAGAGAACAGGTGTGTTATATTGTAGTAGGAGAGAAATCCATCATGAATTTAGAGTTTTAGTCATAGTGACTTTCTCCAAATTATTCCCAGCCATATGAAAGATTCCTGAGATCAGAGATGTTATAAATGAAGGAAGAAATAACAAAAGTTCAAGCAACTAATATTCTGCCAAATCATAACTTTTCCTGTGTATATAATAATAGAAAAATGATTTCCATCTCTTGTTGTACAAACATTTATTATGAGGTGTTTCGGTGAATCTCTGTGTAGTGAAGACTAAGCCGAATAGTTTTCGACTGGCAGAAAGGTGGACATTTTTAAAAATCGAAATCTTTGATGGCCAATGTTCATTTATGATATAGTAGAATTGTTTAACTTCTTTTGCAACCAGCCTTTACACTGGGGCACGATGTCCTCGATCTCCACGATTCAAAATGAGCACGCTTGGAGCACGATTGGGGTATAAAAAGGAGGCAGGGTGCATCCAGGAGATGAAGCTTGGTAGCCCGAGTGTAAACCCAGGGCAATCAGTGGCATCTAGTCTGGAATAGCGGATTCTAATTTTATGAGCTTGAAGGGTTGATAAATATAAAGTAGGCACGTAAATCTGTCGCTAATACTGCGCTCGAGCATCGAACATCAATGTACAAGCAATATCGAGCAAAATAACACAGAAATCTTAGAAAATGTGAAAACAACCCATCACCTTCGATGGCCGCTTCTCTCGCCCAACATCTCGCGATTTGTGTTGAATGAGGGATCCTTCTTTGCATTAACGGGAAAATAATTTTTTTTCCTTTATATTTGGTTAATGTGATGTACAAGTTTATTTCTCCAAATTCAAAAACTGGAACGCCAACGTTGTCTGTTAATGACATCACGACGCCACGCCCCTCTTCGTGCATGCGTATGTTTAAATCAAAATGGTGTCGTAACAAATACAAGGCTGATTCTGTGCAGAAAATAAGTGAAAAATGCCATAAAATCGGACAGAATCACACCAAACCCCCGGGAATCATTATCGTCAATTATCGGTAAGTAAGATTTCATTATCGATTTGAGCTGTCACAGGTCCAGTCGAGCGATTATTCGATAGTTTTATCGATCATTACAGGCACAGGCTATTATTTAAATGACTACAGAATATCAATCTTACCCTATGAATCATTTATTGCAGTTCACATTTTATGGAAGCACTTTTATTTTTTTCTTTCTTATTTTTTCATGCCTGTAATTATTGCTTTGTGTCTCAACAGGGGTGATCATGGTGTATTTCTCTGGCTATCTGATTGAGACCACAGGGTCATGGGCGTCAGTTTTCGCCCTTATCACCGTAGTGAACCTTTCGGGTTTAGGAATGTTCCTGGCGTACGCCGAGGCACGCAGGGTCGACATCGAAGCAACGAAGGGACGCTATCACAACATACACATCTGAGCAAATACAAACTGAACCGAACCTGTTTTGATGGATACGTTCTGCACGCTGTGACGTCACAGATTTTTACTCTCACGACTGCAGCAGGATCTGGCAGTGTTGGCTTCGTAGGTTCGGCAGACAGCTGCACCAGTATTTCCATATTGGCTTTTCTTGTTGAGTGTTCTTGCAGCTATGACGGAACAAGTTACTGAAAATATGACAATCGTTGGTTGCAGTAGACTGAAAATGTAATGTAGTGACTGCACAGTTTGTTTGAGTGTAGAGATGCACAGGCTTTGTCGTCTTCTGCTTTTATTCTGTTATCCATTCTGTAATTGCTGTTAAACAGTCTGGCTTGACCAAACTTAGGCATCATAATCATTGTTATCATTCTTCACATGATTGCTTTTTTTTTTTTTTTCTGCCATGATTTCCATTGCTCCTGCAGACCATTTGCTCTCGTTTTCGTAAACGGCAGTTTCGTTTAATTCCATAGATGAAGACTGAAGGCCAAAGATAATCAGTTATTCGAATATTTCTGAATTCCTGCCATATTATGAATAGTGCATTATATCCAAGCCCTAAATCATTCCAGTGGTTAACATTCCATGCTGCACATCTCATGCTTCCATACTTTTTTTTTCTTCAATCAAGCACCAAAGCCTTTAAAAGCTGCCTTTCCCGCAAAGTAGAGCATTTAATAATGAGGTCCCCAGGAAAGGTGCTGCTCACTAGCCTTACAGCATTGCATGGATAGAGAGGTACACTAGATGGACAAAAGTTTATGGACACTTGACTCATGTGTTGATGGTTGGACTCCAGGTTTTGTTCCTCTTTGCTGTTATAATAAATTTCTCTCTTCTGGGAAGGCTCTCCACTAG
>JBCNYH010000003.1:20754489-20766769 GCA_039654325.1 Tandanus tandanus
TTTCACTTAGAATCAAGAATCTGTCATGTGATGATGTGGGGTGGGGCTTAATGACACCAGATAGCATTGTAGCCAATAAAGTAATTCCAAGATGGCCGCTGCATCATGTTAGAGAAAACCACACTGGGTCCTAAACCACATTAGCATGTCACAGAACTGGATGTGGTTTAAGGCAGTAGAGTTTGTGTGGAACAGACGTTGATATGCTAACAGTATTAGCCTTCTGGCTCAAAGCTGCACAAGAAAAACCTCACATGTCTTCAGAGTTGTACAGTTAGCCAGGGATGTAGGACAACTGTGGTTTTATTAAAAACTTTCAGTATTACAAATATTCTGAACACTTCTGGGTTTTAAAGATGTGTTTCGAGTACCCCATCCACAGTTCTGGATTTTTCCCAGAAACACTGAGGAACCACGACTGAGCATCATTTCCTCCCTGGTTAGAAGAAGTGCTAACTCTGTGCTAACTGGCTCATCTTTGGTCTCGGACTTCACAGTGTGTAGTTGAGTTTTACGTCAGAATGAAGTCAGAAATGATTTTCATTAAATGTACATCCATTACCACGTCCTGGGACTTTACAGTACATCGATAGATATTGTGTGTGTGTGTGTGTGTGTGTGTGTGTGTGTGTGTGTGTGTGTGTGAGAGAGAGAGAGAGAGAGAGAGAGTGAGAGAGAGAGACTGATATCTTGTGGTTTTGCTCATTTGTGACTCTGTCTCTATCTCTTTTTCATTCTTTCTCTTTTTCATTCTTTGTCTCTCTATTTTTCTTTCTTTCACTATCTCTCTCCATCTCTCATTCTTTCTTTCATTTATTCTCTCTCTCTCTATCTCACTTTCATTCTTTCTTTCTTTTTCTTTCTTTCTCTGTTTCTCTCTATTTTTTCATTCTTTTTCTCTATCCTTCATTCTTTCCCTTTTTCATTCTTTTTCTCTCTTTTATTCTTTTTTCTTTCTCTGTCTCTCTCTCTCTCTCTTTGTATCTCCCTTTCTTTCTTTCTTTCTTTCTTTCTTTCTTTCTTTCTGTCTCTCTATCTCTCATTCTTTCTCTTTCTTTCATTCATTCTTTTTCTGTCTCTTTACTTCTCATTCTTTCATTCTTTGTCTGTCTCTCTATCTTTTTTTTCTCTCTTTCTTTCTTTCATTATCTCTCTCTACCTCTCATTCTTTCCTTCATTCTTTCTCTGTGTCTCTCCCTATCTCTCTTTCATTCTTTTTCTCTTTCTTTCCTTTCTTTCTCTGTCTCTCTTTCATTCTTTCTCTTTCTTTCTCTTGCTCTTTTTATCTTTCTATATTTTTTTCATCCTTTCTCTTTCTTTTTTCTTTCTTTCTCTGTCTCGCTATCTCTCTTATTCTTTCTCTTTCTTTCCTTCATTCTTTCTCTCTGTCTCTAGCTCACTTTAATTCTTTTTTTCTCTCCTTCTTTCTTTCTTTATTTCTTTCTCTGCTCTCTCTCTTTCATTATTTCTCTCTTTAATTCTTTCCCTTTGTCATTCTTTTTCTTTTTTTGTTCTTTTTTCTTTCTCTCTCTCTTTGTATCTCCCATTCTTTCTTTCTTTATCTCTCTATCTCTCATTTTTTCTCTCTTTATTTCTTTCATTCTTTTTCCTGTCTCTTTCTCTCTATCTCTCATTCTTTCTCTTTATTTCTTTCATTGTCTCTATATCTTTCTTTGTTCTTTCTTTCCTTCACCATCTCTCTCTTTCATTCTTTCTTTCATTCATTCTTTCTCTCTGTCTCTCCCTATCTCTCTTTCATTCTTTTTCTCTTTCATTCTTTCTTTCTTTCTTTCTGTCTCTCTTTATTTCTTTTTCTTTCTCTTTCTCCTTTTTATCTTTCTATATTTCTTTTTTCTTTCTTTCTTTCTTTCTTTTTCTTTTTCCCGCCTATATCAGGAGTTTCCTTAAAAATGAGACAGTGCTCTGTACCTCGGTGAGCTCTGTGTGCTCCATGTGAAGAGCATAAACGTTTCATAATGACATGTTTTTAAACTCATTCAGGGGTTTAGTATATACTTCACAGAAACACAAGTAAACGAATTAAAATGAGATTTTTTTTTGGTTTATTTGTAGAATAAGATAATCGACTCAGTGCATACAAAACATATAAACTTCTAACAGTCAAATCATTCGATACACAATCATTTATAATCAAATACAAATATACAAACAAAACATACTGAGACCACGTGTGTATAATACACATACACCTATGAAAATGTGTGTGTGTGTGTGTGTGTGTGTGTGTGTGTGTGTGTGTGTGTGTATCACACAGCTATAAAAATAACAGGAGAGTATAATATAATACAATATTTCTTTTCTGTCCTCTCCATGGCTTAATGTTTCTCCTTAAATAGCGGTAGTAGTGGTAGTGGTGGTGGTGGTGGTGGTAAGGGATGGTGGTTTAAATTTGGTATGAGGTGCCTTGTGGCACGTTGTGGCCATGCATACTATATGTGAGCATTCTCCAGTCCATGTCTGATTAGAGTAACGAATCTCTATTCCTCCGTGTTGCCACACACTCGCTCATGTCTGACTGAATCACATGGCTGCTAGGAACCAACTGACTTTGCCTCTCATTGCATGAGACAAACGGGGCTACAGGGAAGAGGCAGCCATGATGTCAACGATCCACCGGAGGTGGTTCCCTCTTTATTCACATACAGAGACATTAGAGGAGCTGCGCACCCTTCAAGCATACATGTAGATAAGCAGGAATGTGCTTTTAAACACTGCATTTAGCCAGATACACCATGAACAATGAGCTACTATTCATATGAAGAAATGTTCAGTGTGTGTACATAGTCAACACAAACTGTGAAAATAGACCTCCAGAGTCCAAGGATCGTTTTGGTCGGTCCGTAATCATGTAGATATATATATAGTGGAGATCCTACTGGGGCTACCTGATAGGTTGTACCAACTAATGAACATTTAGTAATATATTTCATTTTATTATGTTGATTAACAAAAAAATGCCGTGGCAACCAGAATATTTATGAGTCTAGGTCAAGTTCAAGTTCAAAACGCAAACATTTTTATTTTTGCTTTAATAAATGACAAAAAGAG
Organism: Tandanus tandanus; assembly: GCA_039654325.1. Classification (NCBI taxonomy): domain Eukaryota; kingdom Metazoa; phylum Chordata; class Actinopteri; order Siluriformes; family Plotosidae; genus Tandanus; species Tandanus tandanus. The sequence goes on from JBCNYH010000003.1 coordinate 20,757,559, forward strand.
GAAATAACCCCTGCTGAAAGTAGGTGAGGTAGGTAAGTTCACTCTTAAAAGTTTTATGTTGGTTCCAGTTCATTTGAGTATTTAAGAAGCTACGGATCTCTTAGTATTAACATTTTTATACACAACAGTCTATAGCAGTTCCACAGAAGGTAAGAGCTGCTTTGCTGAGAGAGGTTCGAGGAAAATATCCAGCTTGGTTTGAGTTGACAGGATGGTTGCACTTAATTCATATAATCACTCTTTATAACCACGGTGAGGGGGTGGCAAGGTGGTGTCGCAGGTAACACATCCACCTCGTAGCAAGAAGGTCCCGGGCTCAGCGAGGGTGTTTCAGTGTGGAATTTGCATGTTCTCCTCGTGCGTGGGTTTCCTCCGAGTACTCCGGTTTCCACCCACAGTCACAAGACATGCACATTAGGCTAATTAGCTGTTCCAAATTGACCTCAGGTGTGAGTGTGAATGTGAATGGTGGTGTGTTTGTTGCCCTGCGATGGTCTAGTGAACTGTTCAGGGTGTACCCTGCCTATCAACCACTGACACTCTTACTCATTACAGACACTGATTAAAGGGCCAATATACACACCACCATTAACACTCACACCTAGGGGCAATTAGGATCAGCCAGTTAGCCTAATGTGTATGTTTTTGGACTATGGGAGAAAACCAGAGTACCCAGAGGAAACCCATGCAAGTGTGGGGAGAACATGCCAACTCCACACAGAAATGCCCACGCCCAGGACCTTCTTGCTGTGAGGCGGGTGTGCATGTGCTAACCACTATGCCACTGTGCTGCCCGCAGTAAGTACCAAGATAAAATTACTGGCGTTACAGGTCAGTGTGTAACTATACCTGAGCATAACTGCTCAACTTTGTTCTACACATTTAATCAGGTAATGGTTAGGATGTAGAAAAATCTAAAGCAAAATATATACACATAGACACCTACGCCCACACATAACCAGCCTGCTAGTGCTTCAAATGATATGCCTTAGAGCTCATATGCTTTCCAAAGTGAGAACAAACACAACCTGAACTCTGTTTCAGCAACCCTTCCCCCCTCTTTCCAACCATTCTCTAGGCCTGTTTGCACTCCTGAGCCCTGTAGTAAACAAGTGCACGTATAACAAGCACCAGAAGTGAGCTGCAAGAGCTTAATGACTCTCAGCAGCACTGTCAGAAACAGTCGGCAGAGTTCAGCACTTAAGGGCATATGCTTCTCTTTCTCTCCATCAGTCGCCTGTGAAGAGCAACAAAACACACAACAGAGGCTTCCAGCTACGGTAATGAAATTAGTCCTGTGGAATAAGAAGCATTAATGGCCGGAGACACGAGAGATGATAGTAATAAACTTATAAAGAATACTTGTGCAAAACCAATGAATGACTACTACTCTTGAAGTTTTTATAATGGTTTTGTGTGATGTGTGTGAGTGTGGGTGTAGATGTGTGTTACAGTAGTTTAGCAATTATTTGCTAGAGTAATCTGAAAACAACAACTACATTCACCCGCAACTCAAAGGATAAATAATCTCAGATAGTTTTGCTTTATTCCTATAACTATGCCAGAAAAACACATCCTGGCAGCCATTTTGAGCCTGTATCACATGTGTGTATTTAATACCTGGATTTATGTATTTGAAAACCTAAAGTCGAACTTTGGTGCTTTGTATGATTATAGCTGTTTATTCATATTAACAGTTAAACAGGGGACGTGCACCAGGAGATACTACAGATTTTCGCTCTGTTCATTACCTTAATAAGGCAACGTATACTGGGAGATACAACTCATAAAATCCAAAATATACAAGATATTGAAAAAATAAATAATGAGAATGATTTACTTGGATCTTAAATAGAAGAATAGTAACATTAAATAATTTTTTACAATTTGTTTTCCTTGTACTTGTGCTGGTTTAAGGGTTAATCATCATTTTCTGAACCGCTTAATCGGGGCGACTGGCGCCCATCTCAGCCGACTCTGGGCGAAGGCAGGGTACACCCTGGACAGCTCGCCAGGCCATCGCAGGGCAGAAACAAGCTGACGGCTATTCAGCCTACGCTTGACAATTCACTTAACTCTTCAGCAATGGTTCTTTTACATGCCTCTCACATGGCCGGCATTGCCGGCCTTTGATAACCCAGTTAGCTGCACTGGGGGGACAGCAGTGACAACCCGCTGATATTGGGGCTTGAAGCCCCATCCTTGGGATCAGTAATCCAGCACCCTACCACAGGGCCACCACTGCCCTTAAGGGTTAATATTAACTAATTTTATGGGGGGCAGCACTCTGGCATAGTGATTATCACGTCTGCCTCACAGCAAGAAGGTGCTGGGTTCGATTTCCAGGCTTAGATGTGTGATCTGTGTGGAGTTTGCGTGCTTCTGTAGGTTTACTCTGGTTTCCTCCCACAGTCCAAAGACATGCACATTAGGCTAATTGGCTGTTCCAGATTAACGTGTAAGTGGTTGTGTGTTGCCCTGCGATGGTCTGGTGAGCTGTTCAGGGTGTACCCTGCCTTTGCCCAGTGTCTGTTGGGATAGGATCCAGTCTCCCAACGACCCTAGTAGGATTAAGCGGTTGGGCAAATGAGTGAGTGAAAATAATTTTGTGGACTGGTGAAATACTATTACTTAACCAAACAAGTGTAAAATTATGTCAATGTGCAGTTCATAAAATGATAATTGGTGGTAGTATGATTCCATTATTTGCTAATATATTTTGGTTTATTTAATGGAGAATCAAACATCTCAACACCAAACATTGTGTGCCTCATAAGGTAGCCACTTTTAAGGTAAAGGGAAAAAATATATCAATTTAAAATTAGAAAAAGTTTTGTAATACTTGTCTGCTTGGTTGGCAGTTTGGTATATTCAATATATCCAAGCCAGTATACGCTCTGTGTATATCATGATTATAGTAGATCTAAAAATCCTTTACATACACTGGTGATCATCAGATTTTCACTCAAGTCCTAAAAGTAGATAAAGAGAACCCAGTTAAACAAATAAAATAAAAATATTATACTTATATTATACTATAGACTCAGTTGGTAATGTTGGGTGTTTGGCGGGTGATTGTTATCTCTAAAGACTTTGGACTTCACCAGTAGTCCCACAGGAGGAGGAAATTCAAGACCACTGTTACTCTCTCCAGGAGTGGATGACCAACAAAGATCACGGTTGGTAAGGTATGTAATAGTCCAGGAGGTCATAAAGGAACCCAGGATAATTTTCTTACATTGGCTAATGTTAATGATCATGACAGGTATGCAAAGAGAAAGCCACTGCTCTCTAAATAGAATATTGCTGCCAATCTACAGTTTGCTGAAGATCACATGGATAAATTGTTGTGGATGGATGAGACTAAAAATGACCTCTTAGTCTTAAATGAGAATAATTATGTTTCAGGGAAGGAAAACACTGCATTCCAGCGTAAGAAACTTCTGTGAAATGTGGAAGTGGTAGTGTCATGGTTTAGGCCTGTTTTGTTGCACCTGGGCCATGGTAGCTTACCATCATCAGTGGAACAATGACTTATGAATTATACAAGCAAATACGAAAGGAAAGGTTCAGGATGTCTGTCTGTGAGAAAATGGGCCAGGCAGCAAGAAACTGACTCTAGTTCTTGTTCAAAGAGTGTTTAAAAATACAAAGGTTAATGTTTTGGAAAGTCCTGACCTTAATTCACTAGCAATGTTGTGTTAGCAGTTCAGGTGAGGAAACCATCAAAACCCCAGAGTTGAAGCTGTTCTGTATGGTGGAATGGCTAGAATTCCTTGAAACCAATGTGAACAGAGGTTATCATATCTTAATATGTAATATTGAATCATTTCCGTTAATAAATAAATTACTCATTTGTTTAATTAGATTCTCTGATGTTTTGGGGAATATTTATGCGGACAAATAGGAAATTCTAAAGGATTTATACATTTTCAAGCCACACTGCTAATTTCATTCATTCATCCATTCATTTTCTGAAGCGCTTATTCCTAATTAGGGTCACGGGGAGGCTGGCGCCCATCTCAGCCGACTCTGGTCGAGGGCAGAGTACACCCTGGACAGCTCGCCAGGTCATCAAAGGGCAGAAACACGCTGACGGCAAAGCAACCTACTCTTGTTGAAAATCAGCAATGGTTCTTTTAAATGCCTCTCACCATAGACAGTCAGAGACGTGGCCGGCCTTTGATAACCCAGTTAGCTGCACTTCGGGTACTCTTAAAAACTTTACTTTAAAATTTATTTAAAAGTACACTATGTGCACCTTTCCTAGTACCCTGCAACAACTTTCATTCATTTGCCAAACCGCTTAATCCTTCAAGGGCTGCTTGAAGGCTGGAGCCTATCTCAGCCTACACTGGGCGAAGACAGGGTACACCCTGAACATATCTTCAATACATCACTTGGCTAAGACACACAACTATTCACAGTCATACTCAAACCTAAGGACAACTTGGTACAGCCAATTAGCCTTATGTGCATATTTTTGGACTGTAGGAGGTAACCAGAGTACCTGGAGGAAGTAGGGAGGACAGCAACCTGCTTGCTGTGAGGCAGACATGCTAATTTCTACTCCACTGACGTACTAACCACTATAACTGCAAAAAATAAAAATAAATAAATAAAATAAAAACAAATTGTACAAAAAATATTAAAATATTAATTGTTATATTTTGGATTTGAAGTTAAAAGTAAGTTAAAACATTTGTATTTTTTCAGTAAAAGTATGTATAAGAGATAAACATGTACAAAATATGTATTACGCATGTTTACGAGCTAGCTCAGCCTACAGACAGAGTACACAATGTTCAGATAGATGCTTGTATAGTCTTTAATCTGTGCGTCACCCTGTACAGACATGAAATAGGGACAATAGCTGCACTGTCCCGGTTGTTATTTATAAAGGTTACACAGACCCCTTCTTTAAGCCTTTGGGTTTTTTAGAAAATGCCAGTCTGACTCATGTTCAATCAATTGCGTGATGTGACCAATGATTTGGTTCTCCACATTTCAACCATATAATCGTTGAATTTCAGCAAGACATTGGTTGTTTCATCCAATCTGATTTTGTAGTGAATAAGATACATACCGAAGTTGCAAAACATGTCCCCTTGATGATATCACTTTTATCATAAGGAAACGTACACCTACATCTTGATTTCTGAGAATGTATGGCAAAACGACAATGCAGGTCAAGCAAACATTTAATGAAATGTTTGTTCCTACATTTAGTTTAATGTGTTTTATTTATGGCACCAAACAAAGATGAAATTTGCTCTGGAATCTACATGAAGAAGAAAAGGAAATACATAATTAAATAAAAAGTCTGTATTTTGTTTGCGTCTCTGTGATGGTCTGGCGAGCTATTTGCGTGGAGTCGGCTGGGATGGGCTGCAGCTTCCCTTTTATTGTGGCTCTAATAAAATAATAAAGTAGTTCGGAAAATGCAAATGGAAATTATTTTGTTTTATTTGAAAAATAAGGAGGGAAAAAAATGTTAAAATGTGCTCAAAAGCAGGTGCAAATTATTGTATCCTATATGATCCATGAAACAGCGACCTGTAAGAAGTGATTATTGTATGTAAAATTTATCCCAAATAAGGTTCCGGACAGAAGTCGTCATTGAAATTGTTAGGCAAATCTGGACAGTGCAGACATTGCTGTATGGTGTGGGTTTAGTCCTTTTGGGTGAAATGGGAGTAACATTAATAATTTAACACAACAAGGCTTCATCTTATCAATATATTATATAATACAATCAAGTATTTTGCTGAAAGTTTTATAATTCTATGAATAATTACAACTATAATACTTACCACTATAATATTACCACTGATATTTAGGTACAGGGGATATGTTGTTAAATAAATACAAAAAAAATGTTTAATTGATATCCATCCAGCTTGTAGTAAATATGAATATAAAATGCATGTAAATGGATTTAGTTAAGTGAATGCTATACACAGAGGGAGCAGGTCTTTACAAACAGTCGAATTGCTGCTTGAATGATGACATTGTCAGTGCAGCAGTAATTCGACCTCTGTCCTTTGTAGCTGGGAAACACTGACTCTGTGATGGCGTTAACAAACAGTTTAAGGCAAGAATAACGGTGCGCTTTTTGAAAATACCTGCGGCCTCCCGCATCTGCTGAAATGGCCCGGAGCAAAGAGTATAACCGAAAAAAATTCATATCAGGATCATTTAAAGGGAATGAGGAATATTTAAAGGGAATGTGGGTATAGTTTTAAATGCATAAAACATAGAAGTTTCTTGAGAAAAAAAAAACTGAAAATGACTGTAAATAATAATAACTATTATTGTTATTATAATTATTATTATCATTACATTATACAAGTGTTTGCTAAGGTTTTTTTTTTCAGAATTAAATAAGTAACAAACAAAAAACCTAAATAATAAATAGATCTTAAATTGACCTCAAGCCAAATTGTCGGCAACTGCATCTAAAACAAATGTCAAATTATTCAGTTTTTCACTAAATGAGCTCACCATCTCTACAAGTCCATAACAGAGTATTAGGGAGGAAGAAGAAAGCGCCATCAGCCATCACTGCTTATAGATGTTTTAATTATAAAGACGTATAAACAATATATGAAACTCATGTAGCAACAGGACCAAACGCTTTGCCAGTTCAGGCGTAATTAAGTCATTCTTCACAGTCGTACAATACAATCAAGTGAATATGTTCATTAACATATCCTCAATCACTATCATTGGCCAACAGATTCAAAATGCGTTACACGGCGTTTTCTCCACAAAGCACTGACAAAAAAAAGAGGGTGAGAGAATTTGGGTTATAAGCTTGGCCCATAATAATGTCTGACTGTTTAACTCAATATACAATAATAAGTCGGGAATGTTCTTTCTCACTTGTGGCACGTTGCATAGTTTACCAATAATAAATTAAGGGGAAGCTTGTGAGGTTTGCAATGATAATTAGGGTCTTATTGAAGAAGGATCTATTTCTCCATAGGCTTTACTGAACATGCACTCCAATGCAATGCATTACATCACATTAAGTTTAAATAATTTTACTCATTTAATAGGACAGAAGAGAAGAGCAGCTGAATGTAAGGAATTAAAAAAAAAAAATCTGTTCAATAATCACCCTTCATACACATACTTTACATACCTGCATGAAATATTATAGTAGTTATTTAAACATGTCGAAGAGTTGTGCATTAGACTAAAGTTCTCTTCCCAACAACAAAACATTTCAACTGTGTATATCGAGACCAGCTGCGGGTAAAGTTCGAGTAAGCGCGCAGGAGTGTGTGTGCGAGTGTGTGTGAGAGTGTGTGCGCGTGTTTAAATCAAGGCTTGTCGCTGCAGTGCTTGAAGAGACTCGAAGGCGCCGCCGAGTACGAGCACTTCTCCACACACGCAGCAAGCGCCGTGCCTGAAAACGGGTACACGGTGGCCGTGGTCTGTCCGAACGGGGCTAGTGTGCTCGGTACGGTTGACGTGAGCGGTTGACCCTGGTTAAGATACGCCACAAGCCGGCGCATCTCCTCCAGAGCCTGCGCCTGCATGAGGATGTAGTTCTTGGCCAGGAGCAGCGTGGCGATTTTGGACAGTTTGCGCACGGACGGGCTGTGTGCGTACGGGATGACGGCGCGCAAGCCGTCGAGCGCGTCATTCAGGTCGTGCATGCGCCGGCGCTCGCGCGCGTTGATGCTCAGGCGCAGAGAGCGCTGCTCCTTGGGCTTCTTGGCGGCGGGGTGCTTGGGGTCCTCTCCAAAGGCCGGGCTCTGTTTCCGAGCATCAACATCGAAGCTGTCGTCGTCGTCGCTCGTGTGCTCGCCGCCGCTCTCCCCGGATTTGGCGGTCTGCGCCGTGAGGAAGTCTGCGGCAGCGGAGGAGGCGAGCGGGTAGCGGGCAGGACTCGATGCGCCGTGAGCCGCGCCGAAGCCCAGAGCCGCCTGGCCGTAACGCTGCGTCAGGTCCAGCAGCGTGTCGCTGCTGATCGATTTAAGCAGGTTCTCCTCTCGAGCATTCATTGTGAAAAAATAGAAAGTATTACAAAAATTTAAAAGAAAGAAAGAAAGAAAGAAAAAAAATCAAACCGTATCCGCGGCTCACGTTGTCTCGGTTCGCGGCCGTGCCCAGAAAATGGGTGAAAAGTTGCAATCTGAGCCAACCTTGCTCCAACCCTCCTGTTCACTCGGGCGCCTGATCTCACACAAGCGTGTGATGTGCTAAAACGCACACAATTATGATACACGCACTTCAGACACCTCGTGCAAACTTGTGCGCGTGTCCTCGCTGCTGCGCGCGCTGCGTCCTGCCCTCGCCCTGGGCACAGTGTGGCGCGCGCTCCGTCCTACAACAGCGTTAGTAAGAGCGCGAGGCCCCGCGGGATTACAGTTCTATCCAATCAGTGAGGCGTTTTAATTAAGAGGATTAGAAACCTGCTGTGTCTTCATTGTAACCCCAAAAACCAAGACTTAATAACGGCATAATAGTGTCTGCACTGAACTTCAAAGACTAACATTTCTGATATTTATCTCCTATATAAGGCAGGTTATTTTTATATATGTTTATGTTTCTATAATACAATAACATACAACATGAAAAATATTCACAAATTACAAAAAGAATTGAAATAATAGTTTATCCAATTGCATCATGTGCAAAGACATTAGGTCAGCCTGTTAAAATAAATTGCCAATAAGTGTGAGTGGGAATATTTGTTTGTCTCTATGCCCTGCAATGAAATGCTACCTGTACAGGGTTGTATCCCACCACTCACCCAAAGTCAGCTGGGATTGACTCTAGCCCCCCCACCCAACCTAAAGGATAAGTGGCATATTTAAGAGACCACATGGGTCCAGATGCTCCCACCGAAAGGACTATTTCATACTAAGTTTGAAAACCCCAGCTTCAGCGCACGCCAAGTAAATGTCCGGAAATCTAATATATTGTTTTGCCTCTGATGACCTTGAAAAGTAGGTACACAAACTCATCCTAGCACTCGTACTGAGCAGGCATACCAAGTTTGGAACCCCCGGCTTCAGCATGCGCAAAGTAAATGTCCGGAAATTAAAGTGTGACGGACAGACGGGCCCCATTCCTATAGCCCCCAAACCACTTTGTGGATGGGAGCTAACTAGTCTAGGTGCAGAAAAACTTGTTCATGCTTTTATTACCTCGAGATTAGATTATTGTAATGCGTTACTCTCTGGATGTTCTAATA
>JBCNYH010000003.1:20766869-20784975 GCA_039654325.1 Tandanus tandanus
GAAAAAGAGAGGGCGAGAGAGAGAGAGACAGAGAGACATAGAGAGAGGGAGGTGTGAGAGAGAGAGAGAGAGAGAGAGAGAGAGAGAGAGAGAGTTTAGCATCACATACTTTTTGTGATAATAAAGAAAGAAATCATCTCATTATTATTTAACTTTTCAGAGGCTGTCACATGGGTTAAATAAATTTAAAATTAAACTTACCGGGTCAGTGTTGCCATGGTGGTAGGGTGCTGGATCACTGATCCCGAGGTCGGGGGTTCAAGCCCCACTATCACTGGGTTGTCTATGATGAGAGGCATGTAAAAGAACCATTGCTGACTTTCGTAAATAGTAGCCTGCACTGCCGTTTTTTACACACACACACACACACAAAAAAAAAACTTGCACACAACACCTATCCACTGAGTTTTTGACTGATGGTACACTTAGTGTGTGTCCTGACAAACCAGTATAAGAATATATATATGTGATAGTGAATATATATATGATAGTGACTTTAAAGCACTTCTGTAAGTCGCTCTGGATAAGATAAATGCTGTAAATGTAAATGTCAGTGTGTTTCTGCCCTGCGATGGACTGGTGAGCTGTCCAGGGTGTACTCTGTCTTCGCCCAGAGTCGGCTGAGATGGGTGCCAGCCTCCCCACGACCCTAATTAGGATTAAGTGGTTCAGAAAATGAATGAATGAATAAAACCAGATCTATTTTTAGGTGACCTGATAAAGTGTAACGGGTTGGTCTGTTCTGACCACCAGAGGTCACCAAAAACTCCTTGATGTTGTCATGTGACCCTGCCCTCTCGTAACCTAGACCACCTGTACCATATTGTTTCTGTCTTGTGCCTTGTTAACTTAGTAGTCCTGTAGTCCAGTCCTGTAGTGCTGTCTTGTGCCTTCTTAACTCAGTAGTCCTGTCTTTTGTCTGTTTTTGCTAAGTCTTCGTGATTCCTTAGTGTCTCTCAAGTCTACTGTTCTCTCTGCTCTCTTTGATTTGTCTGCCTGGTATGACCCTGTTTGCTCTCTTTTTGGATTATCCCTAAAAACCTGTTTGCCTATTCTCAGATTGTTTTTTCCCTGCACCTGACTTTTTTGTTCTTTCTGATTTTGGACTTCAATTGCTTGCCTCGCCTCTGCAGTCTTTTGCCTATTTTTTTATTTTTGTCGCTGGTAGCTCTGTGGTAAAAGCCTTGCTCACCACCTAGGCAACATGGGTTCAATCCCCAAGTCTGATAGCAAAGAAGGTTGTTCTCATATAATAAAAACATTATAATGCCACTGGCAGGATGAAATAAGCCTTGTAATAAAGGTATATAGTTATATTAAACTTCAAGTTTTCATGAGCTGCAACTGGAGAGGGTGTGTGTGTGTGTGTGTGTGAGAGAGAGAGAGAGAGTTTTGTGTATGTGTGTATGTTTAGGAAGGTTGATAGGGTTATGCTGTGTTATTGATCTCTTGATTCCACTCAAATTCAATTATCCTGATTTGGCTACAATCAAGGACCCCAGGGATTTCCCCCCCCCCCCCACCCAAAAAAACCCCCCAAAACTTCAGTAAAAGCTAAAATATAATTGATTTAATAATGTAAATTAAAAAACGATTACACCATACACATGCTTACTAGACCAAACACTAGTAAGAAAAACTCAGATCTGATCCTTAACCTGTGTGTGAGCAAACAAGACAGTCATATCCAATTCCCACCTGTCAAGTATTTCTTTCCCTATCACAAAAAGGGGCATAAGCATGCACATGCTCCCACTGTGACATGCAGTGCTGCCACCCACCTCTTTATGAACTGCTGTGCATGCATATTTGGGGGTGGTCTACACACTTGGAGGGAATGCACTATCCGCCCCCTCATACGAATGAGCTCACAGACACCCATGGTTGGCTGGTGATCGCTGTGAGTGACAGAAAAGTAAGCGTATGCCATCCCTCCCTCCGTGAGAGCTCGGCCAATTAGCTCCCATGGACTCTAGGTCTCGGATGGCTGTGGCAACTAAGTTAGCTTACTGACATGAAAGTTTAAAAAAAAAAAAACGCCAACACGATTTACTTCACAGACTAACAAGACAGGCCTGAGTACCAGTCAGTATGGGGAAAAGCATTTACATTTATGGCATTTGGTAGACGCCCTTGTCCAGAGTTCATATATATTTGTATACAGCTGAGGGTTAAGGGCTTTGTTAATTGACCCAACAGCTTGGTGGGACTGGGGCTTAAACCACCAACGTTCAGATCAGTAATCAAGAGCCTTAACCGCTGAGCCACGAAGGCATCCTTGCAGGCTTTTCACATACTTGTGCAGGGATTATGGATCATGATAGGTTACGCTTATCACTGGTATAAAAAGCACCTTGATGAGCCATTCATTAATTACAAAAGGAAGGATCTACTAACCAGGAATAACACAAGACTTATTAATATCAAAACAGCTTTATTTACCCGAATTGCAGCACCCGCAAGGAAGCACCCATAAAAAGCTACAGACAACCCCATGGAAAGATACCCCCCAGGGATGCCCGAGAGAGGGGGGATGAGTACCCTGTACGGACTGACTTCCTGGCAAAGATTGTGAGCAACGGATTATCGATGACGAGTGCAACCTGTGTGTGCGGCAAAATCTGTAAGAACCTGAGGGGTCTAAGGATTCACCAGACCAAGATGGGGGCACATTGAAGAGAATCACAAGCGTAAGAAGGCAAAGTACCAGGAGCTGGTTGAGAACAGCAGAAAGAATGGGTGGAGGGCCCGCTGTGAGCCCATTGAGGTGGGCTGTAGGGGATTCCCAGGTCAGTCCCTGCACTGCACACTCAGGCTCCTTGATGCCAGAGGGTTGCAGGAGAGGAAAGCCACCAAGAATATCAGTGAAGCCGCACATGGCGCTTCCAGGTGGTTGTGGATGACCCTCTATGCAGATGGTGTTTTCTTTAAACCTATTGTGCAATTTAATGTTTAGCATTAATGGAAAAATAAAAACATCCGTTTTCATATGTCATATGTAGGGGACCTGTGATAGGGAGCATAAGAACCTAATTCTCCTGCCCAGTGTACAGTGTAAGTCGAGCTGCTTTCATTTTATCTCTGTAATGTCTACATATGTTTAGGGAAAAGTTTTTAAAATATAGAAGTTGCTTTCTTTTGGGTGGAAGAATGAAGTTTCATAAATAGTCTGGAAAACCTTTATATGAAAAGACTCTTTTTTATATAACTCATTGATAACACACACTATTAACGCACTGTCCTCACACATACATCATCATCATCATTATCTCTCTTTTCTCTCCTCTCTCTCTCTCTCTTCCTCCCTCTCTTTCTCTCTCTTTTCCCTCTCTCCCTCCCTCCCTCTCTCTTTCTCTCAAAGAAAGAGACATTGGATGTTTCTTTTCGTGTTTCTCACGGAGGGAAATCCTACATGCTGTACGCGACCATGGGGAGCATGCAGTGTTTTGAATGTGGTGACAAAAAGTTTTCATGCCCGCATTAATCCCAGGACGATGACGATGAAGGGACCAGTGATGGCTCTGCTAGGGTTCAAAAGGAACCCGAGACAACGGGGGAACAGGTGAAGATGTCAGACTCAAGTGTCCCGGCGGCGGAAGCATCAACAGAAAAAGAAACCAGTGAGAATAATGATTCAATGAGCAATACAGCGGATAAAAACGAAGCTGAAACTGATATAATTGAAGCGCAGTCCGTGCAGCAGAACGCTGTGGCGGTTAGTCATGAGGTGGGCACTGATCGGGGGGCAGACAGTGGGACAGAGATCATCACTATAGAACCTGTTACTGACCCACCCATCACGGACATCACCGATACTGGAAATCTCGCGGTAGAAGACGGGGTGATGAGGTGATGGAGAATGATGATGCTCTATCTGATATCTCCAGCCTGTCTGATCTGGGTTCACAGTCACTGGATGAACAGTTGTACTCACTGGAAGAAATCAACACGTTTTTAGACGAGACATTCGGGAAAACGAATGGAGGTGAGTGAGTACTTTCCAGATGTTGAAGAGTTATTGTATCAGTGATCATGTTACAGAGGATAGTCGGATATAATGAACTGAGCAGGAAAGAGATTCAGGCTTAAACAATTGTTGACAAAATTGCGGAGGGACAAGACCCCAATAAACCGGGAAAAAAATTAGTCACGTGGTGAAACGTCTTGATCTCGTGCTCTATGTTCCTTCTGATCCTGTCCTTTGTTTCCCACCTCCTCATGGATACTTTCAGGTTAGGGTCTCTTAATATTAATTAATTGGCTAGAGAAAAGAATAAAAGAGCTGTTTTATCAGAGTATTTACAGTTAAAAAAAAGTTGAGTTTTTTTTTCTTACAGGAGATACACTCCTGGTGTTGGATTGGAACTGTACTATTGATTTTATTTTGGATAGAAATGGGGAGGAACCGCATCCCCAGTCCAGCCAGCTACTTCAGAACCTCATAAAAAAGGCCAACCTGGAAGAAACCCAAAATCACGATAGTACACTTGGGTGAAGGAATCAGACATGGTCTACTCTGGTGCAAGACTAGACAGGATTTACGTGAGTGTTTCAAATAATAATAGAATGACCAATGCTTTTATTACCAATCACCACATGACAACTGTTGACATAAACATGCTCAAAATACCACACCCACAGTATTACTGGCATTTTAATGTAAAAGGTTTATTACATACAGTGTTCTGTTAAAGGATCCTTTTATTTTGGAACAACTGGAAACAGAAAAAAAAAATTACTTTGAAAATCTTGGTCAGTGGTGGGAGGTTGTAAAAACCGAAATAAAGACTTTTTGCCAGAACTTCATTACATGTGCTACTCGTAACACTGAAGCAATCATCCAGAGGCTAGAGACGGAAATTTTACAGCTCGAAAACACTCAGGAAATCCAAAGTACTCCTGAGGCGAGCAAAACACTACGGTAGAAGAGGCACGACTTGAGCTTCTTTCTTCGGGAACGAGTGAATGAGGCTCTGGTTACAGCCAGAATGGCGGCAGAGGCAGACATGGACGAAATTAATAGTGTCAGCATATGCAGACAATGCCACAGTTTTTATCACACAACAAGAAGACATAGCAAGATTAACACCACTTTAACCATGTACGAGAAAGCGTCATCAGCAAGAGTCAACTGGGAAAAGAGTGAGGGACTCCTCATAGGTGGGTGGGAGAACACGGGTCCACCTCAAATCCGAGGAGACTTACAGTGGAGAAAATATGGGATGAAGTTTCTCGGTATGTTTTTAGGGACAGAACATTTTAAGAAAACGAACTGGGAGGCCATGCTGGAGAAGGTGGTGGCCACCTGAATCCAGTAGTAGTGAGGGAATGCTCTTTTTGTGGTCAGGAGGAAGATGTAGAACACCTGTTCCTGAACTACAGCCGGCTAGGGAACCTATTCTGCCTGGTGAAGTTGTGGTTTAGGGCTCTAGGGGAGGAGTTATCAACCAAAACTGCTAAGAAAGGTAAAGTTTGTCTACTGAACTTTTTATGATGAGGGGGATGTTGGCTGCAAGACTGAACCTTGAACATACGTACTATGATTTAATCAATGATGTTCACAGGTTTCCTGCAGTGTGGGGAATATCAGATGCCCTCTGTAAGATAAATGAAGATGGTGAACTGATTTTTTATTTCTAATGATTCCCACCTCTTATGATTCTCTGTTCTTATAGTTTTTATATTTTTAATATTTTTATTTGCTATTTTATTCTTCCTACTGTTTTACCAATTCGTGAAAAATTAACAAACCTTTGTATGGTTTTATTTTTATTGTTTTTATATTTGGATATTTATCCATTTTAAATTGTTTAGAAACAACATATTTTTAATGATGTGTGTGTATATATATATATATATGTATTAGTTTCTGAAATGATCGAATAAAGGAGACGTAAAATTTCAAATCTCTCTCTCTCTTCTCCCTCTTCTCTCTCTCTTTTCTCTCTCTTTTCTCTCTCACCCTCTCTCAGCTCTTTCTTTTCTCTCTCTCACTCTCTTCTCTTTCTCTCTCTCTTTGCTCTTTCCTCTCTTCTCTCACTCTCTCCTTTGTCTCTCTCTTTTCTCTGTTCTCTCTCTTTTTTGTCTCTCTCTATTCACTCTTTCATCTCTCTCTTTCCTCTTCTCTATTTCTCTCTCTCTCCCTCTCTCTTGTCTCTTTTCTCTCTTCTTTCTCACTCCCTCTCCCTCTTCTCTCTTCTATCTCTCTGTATCTCTCTTTTTTCTCTTTTCTCTCTCTCTCTCTCTCTCTCTCTCTCTCTCTCTCTCTCTCTCTCTCTCTCCCTCTCCTCTCTCTCTTCTCTCTGTCACCTTCTCTCTTTTCTCTCTCTCTCTCTTTGCGCTCTCTTTTCTCTCTTCTCTTTTCTCTCTCCCCTTGCTCTCTCTTTTGTGTCTCTCTTTTATATCCTTTCTCTCGTTCCTCTTTTCTCTCTCTCTCTCTCTCTCTCTCTCTCTCTCTCTCTCTCTCTCTCTCTCTCTCTCTCATTCGAGTCAAGACCGGGACTCGAACCCAAGACCTTCTTTTTGTGAGGCGGACGTGGTAATCACAAGCACAAGCAAAATGCAGCTAATATAGAATAAATAAATACACACAATGCAGTTCAGAGAAAATATGATGTCCTCATATGAGGACAGTGGGGTCTCTAAATAGCCATGTGTATATAGAATATAAAGCCATTTTTATTTGTTTATTTTTTGTATAATGTTGGATTCTATTTCGGACTTTTGTGAAGAGTAGGCTACATTGCCGTCATCATGGCCTGGCGAGCTGTCCAGGGTACTCTCTGCCCTTGCCCAGAGTCGGCTAAGAGGGGCGTCAGCGTCCCCGAGACCCTAATTAGGATTAAGCGGTTCAGAAAATGAATGATGAATGAATGAACAATTCTATTTTGTTTTTCGATTTTCTATTTTTACCTTGTTCATAATTTCTATTGATGTTTGATTGACACTTGGTCATTTTTTTCACTGTTACTGATAGTTGTGCTGTTGTGACATGTGCATTTCCCTGAGTATGGGATTAACAAAGGGGTTGCAGGAAAGCTGGAGCCAATTCCAGTTGAGTTCAGACAAAATGTAAGATATATGCTGAATATGTCATTGATTTACACAGAGATGAACAACCATTCACCCTCATATTCACATCTATGGGTCATTTAGAGTTGCCATTTAATGTAATGTATATGTTTTTGGACTGTGGGAGGAAACCAGCACAAACCCAACACAACACAGAGGAAACCCCTGCAGACACAGATAGAACAAGCAGCTGACTTCAACTAGCACTAGCATTTGCAAGTATTAGCATTAACAATATCATGGCTTCACTTTTAAGCTAAGAGGTAGCCAGATTATCTATTAAGGGCCTGACTTTACTTTGTTATTTAGATATTGATGATAAATGTACCTAACATTTCTAGTAAAGGAGTGATGGTGGATATCATCAGTGCATATGACCCACAAGTAGGGCGTGTGAGGGAGGAGATGGATGAATTCTGAAAGGAGTTAGAGTAAGTGGTTGAAAGTGTTCCCAAGGATGAAAGCATAGTGAATGAGCATGTTGGTGAGGGGGACAGCAGTGATGAGGAAGTGATGGGCAGGTAAGGTGTCAAGGAGAGGAACGCTGAAGGGCAGATGGTGGTAGATTAGAAACGGCAGTTGTGATTTTAAGAACAAGAACACAGAGTAACATAATATGAAAGTGGAATAATGTGCTAGACAGCACTGGATAACTTTAGTGGTGAAAAAGAGAAGGAGGGTGAGATGTGAATCAAATATCAGATGGTGGAAGCTAAAGGAGGAAGACTGCGGTGTGAGGTTTACAGAGGAGGTAAGACAGGTGTTGGGTAACATCGGGGGATGCTGGATGACTGGACTGCTACAGCAGTCGTGGTGAGGGAGACAGCTAGGAAGGGAGAAGATACTTGGGGCGACAGAGGAAAGAGGACAAAGAGACTTGGTGATGAAATGAGGAAGTTCTGGAAAGCATCAAGAGGAAGAGATTAGTGAAAAATAATTGGTATACTCAGAAGGATGAAGAAAGTAGTCAGGAGAACAAAAGGATAAAAAGATGCTAAGGAAGAGGAATATATCAGTTGTATGAGAAGCTGGCCAGGCAGAAGAATCGAGCAGGCAAAGATGCAACGCAAGCTAAGGTGATAAAAAATGCACATGGTAATGTGCTGGCAAATGAGGAGAGTATGCTAGGAAGGTGGAAAGAGTATTTTGAGGACCTGATGGATGAGGAAAATAAGAATGACAGAGAGAGAGAGAGAGAGAGAGAGAGAGCACTGAAAGGCATTTTCAAAATAAGGTCAACAACATTAGTAGAGTTTGTCATGTTGTAAATAATAGTAGCTAAACCGCTAAGTGAATCCCCCCCACACCCCCCACCCACCCATGCCTTCTCAGTTTTTCAGAGATGCTAATCTTTTTTATTCATTACCCCATAAAGAAATTTATAATTGAAAATTGCGATGGCCTGGTGAGCTGTCCAGGGTGTACTCTTCCCTCACCCAGAGTCGGCTGAGATGGGCGCCAGCCTCCCTTCAACCTTAATTAGGATTAAGCTGTTCAGAACATGAATAAATGAATGAATTATAATGAGGTTATATTTTATTTTACAATTTTTTTATAAAAATAATTTAAAATAGATTTAAAAACAACTATATGGAAAGAGCGTACAATAATTAACGTTACACACTAGCGATTAGCAGTACTCTGAGAATAGCATGGGGCGTTGGCCCTGGGGGAAAGCTAAGGGACCTGGCAGTGTCAATCAGGAAGAGAAAGCAGTAGCAATGCAGACACACACACACACACACACACACACACACACACACACACACACACACACACACATATACACACGTTCATTTGCTGAACTGCTTAATCCTTTTGAGTCATGGGGTGATGGCTGGCTGAAGCCTATGTCAGCCAACTTTGGGTGCAGGCGGGGTACACCCCTGAACAGCTCGCCAGTCCATCGCAGGGCCAACACACACACAACCATTCACACTTTAGGGAAATTTCAACAGCCAGTTAGTCTAATGTGTATGTCATTAAATTGTGGGAGGAAACCCACATAAGCACAGGGAGAAAATGTAAACTCCATACAGAAACGCCTTCGCTGAGCCCAGAACTCACGCTTTTCGCCCACGTAAAAACAGAATAAGGCAAAATGAAAAAGCAAAGTGTGTGTGTGTGTGTGCCAACCTGCTAAAATGCAGGGAAATGTAGGAAATCTACTGCATTAAAAATGTTCTGGAGGAGGATCCCCAGACCCGTCCCCCTTGCCACATCCGCCCAAAATTAAAAATGCTTCCAACACATGCACAAACATTGTTTGTGTTTAATTAGACAAGAAAAAGGAAGAGGATAACATGGCAAGGGTGTATCACTTATGTTTTTTAGATTTCCTTCATGCTATTGTGTGATTCAACAAAATAGCACACAGGCAGGACGAGTAATATTACACAAGAGAAGATCCGAGGGAAATACTGTGAGAGCAGGTGAAGTAGTTTTATTCCAAGTTGGAAAGTTAAACTCTGATGCTATTTACATTTCATTACTATCATAGCAGTTCCTTGTTCCCTGTGGGTGAGGAAGTGGGAGAGACAGAGGTTAGAGTGCAACTTGTTCAAGCAGCTTGGACAAATACAATGATAAAGTGCAAGCAATGCTTGTGAGAGCAAACTTGTGCTCCAGTTGCTACTGTGGAGTTAACAGGCAGAGAGGGCAAGGCAGCTTCTCCAAGCCAGCACATCAGCTCCAGACAGCGATACTCATAACTCTCCTGCTACAATAGCAAAGATCACAGCAACAGAGTATCTTGGAAAACTAGAAGGTAAGCTGAGTGTCTGTGGGCAGGTAATTTAACTTTACCAGACACATAAATGCGGTGTGTGAAACAGAGCTAAACTAATGTTGCTTATCTGTCAAGCAATAACAGAGCAACCTCCACATGCATCTTCACGCCTTTCAATTCTTTGAAGTGTTTCCACTGTTGGAAAGCCTCACCAGTGTTAATGTGACTCTTCATCCCTTCCCTAGCTGACTCTCCTTCTTGACATTGTGATTATATTGTGGTGCCCCCCCCAACCATAACCTTACCTTTATGGCTTCACTTAATGGCACATATTTTGCAGATGGCATGTGCATACTGTATATCGAGTCCCCAAGCACTTGCTAGATCAAGTGAATGCCTCAAGGTTTCTTCGGAAACAAAAGTATTCAGAATCAATCAAATCAACAGAATATCCAATCAATGCAATCACACACTCTCACTCACTCATTTGCTGAACCGCTTTATCCCATTAGGGTGGTGGGAGGGGCTGGAGCCTATCTCAGCCGACACTGGGCAAAGGCAGGGTACACCCTGAAAAACTCACCAGAACATCGCATTGGCAACACACACACAACCATTCACACTTCCACTCACACGTAGAGTCAATTTGGAGCAGCCACTTAGCCTAATGTGCATGTCTTTTGACTGCAGAAGGAAACTGGGGTACCCAGAGGAAACCCATGCAAGCATGGGGAAAACGTGCAAACTCCACACGGAAACGCCCGAGCCCAGGAATCAAACAGAGGACCTTGTAGCGGTGAGACGGATGTACTAACCACTACAGCACCATGCCATCCTCAGTGTTGTTTTTTTTTTTTTTTTAAAGAAAGTTTATGCATAAATTATTTAAATAAGCAGTGTTTGGAGCTTGGGACATGGTGTGGAATTCCACATGTTCTTCCCAAATTGGCAGGTGTTTCCTTTGGGTTCTTTAAAATACTAATTTAAAAAATAAAATTGCACAGTATATAATAATAAACATGCACAGTAATAATAAACATGCATAGTAGGCTAACTGGCTGTTCCAAATCGCCTCTTAATATGAATGTGTGTGTGAATGGTTGTGTGTGTATTAGCCCTGCGATGGCCTGGCGAGCCGTCCAGGGTGTATCCTGTCCTCATTTAGAGTCGGCTGAGATGGGGGCCAGCCTCCCCGCGACCCTAAGTAGGATTAATAAATGGATGAATGAGAAAACATTGATTATAAACTGTTGGTTACTTTAAAGCTAACCATCATCTGGGTGATCACAGAGATCTGTCCATTTCATCAACTGAATCTGTGTACTGGTGGAAGGATGGATCAAACAGGTCAATATAGAAGGTTTTTGAAGTAATACATGTCTTCGGAAAAGTACACCTTGTTTATTTATTCATTTATTTACTTACTTACTTAATGGGGGGCACAATGATGTAGTGGCTAGCATTTCTGCAACACAGCAAGAAGGTCCTAGGTTCGAGTCACGGGTTTTCGTGTGGAGGCGGCATATTCTCCTCCTGCTTGCGTGGGCTTCCTCTGGGTACTCCGCTCTCCTCCCACAGTCCAAAGTTATGCGACTAATTGCCTGTTCCAAATTGCCCCTAGGTGTTATTGTGAATGGTTGCGCGTGTCTTGGCCCTACAGTGTTCTGGTAAGATGGTCAAGGTGTACCCCGCCTTCACCCAGTGTTCGCTGAGATAGGTTCCAGGCTTCCCCACAAGCCTAAAAGTATTAAGCGGTTCGGCAAATGAGTGTGTGAGCATTTATTTATTTACTTACTTGCTTACTCACTAAGAATTTTTTTTTTTTAATAAAACCCCAATTTCCCTTTAAGGGATGCTTGTGATTGTGTGTGTGCATGGTGAGTGTGTGGTGAAGTGAGAGAAAAAGTGATGCTAGCATTGTATTTGGAGCAAAGAGAGAGAAAGTGTGCCAGTGAAGATTTTGCAGTAGTGAATGTAGAGTAAAGTTTCAGGTTGCTTATTAATAAATCCTGCAGTGCCTTCTCTGCAGTCTCTGTGTTTTGCTTATATATACATATGTGAGTGTGTGTATATGTTGGTTTGCCAGTGTGAGCATGGATGTGACAACAAAATCGAGTTCCACTACAACAGATAATCCCACAAACCCATATTTTATTAACAATATGTGTAAAGTGAGATATTTTACTTTTTTGTGAAAATGATTAGCCTATTGGCAGCAACAAGTCTCACAACATTTGGGAAAACAAACGGCTGGACGTTGTAGGTCAAGTTCAAGGTCAGCAAAATGGCCTCTGATTGTTTTGAATGGCTAGGTAGTGTTATAAAACGATCTTCTCTGCTCTGGGCAGGATTTATTTTTATTTTTTTTGGATTTAGCAGTGTGAAGGTGGGGATGTATTTCCATGCAGCCCCAAGACTTATGGTGAGGTTGGGCACTAATGTCGAGTGAGGAGGAGCGTCAGCATTTCAATTCATCCCAAAGGTGTTCAGTGGGCTTGAGTTCAATTATTTATTTCACTCTTATCTTAGTGGAGCAGATAAGCCAAACAGTCGTGCATTTGACGATACAAGCATGAAATTTGGCAGAAATACTCATTGTTGGGAAGTGCTAGCCACTTGAAATTCCATTATGGTGGCCATTTTCCAAGACGGCCACCATATTAGGCTTATCATGAAAAAATGTCAACATATTGTTGTATAAATAGCCAAAGTGCAGATATTATTGAGATAAATGTTGTGTTTCTTTGCCATAACATTACTGACTTGAGAACAGTTCCGGCCTTTCAGGATCCGATATGGCGGCCATTTTACAAGATAATATGCAGCATATGTTTAGTTCCACGGTATTGCTACATATTTGTCCATAAAACTTGATTGTTATGACTATTTATAGTCGTTTGTTCATAAAAATACTGAAAAATCATATCATAGGTGTATTAACAGAACTCAAGGGCAATGAAAATGTTAGCGTCTGTTCTCCTTCTATCATTGGTTAATATAGACTTACCCACTGTGAGCAAAGGTAGATGCTTTTCATATTATAAATCAGATAACTTCTTTTTCAAGATGGTGTAGGGCTAGAAATTTTTTTTGAGTTTTGTGGGTTTTTGAAGGCCTTCATGCATAGAAAGCAATTTATAACATGGCAAGAATCTGCTATGCTTTGGTGAGTAAATGGGTTCACTGAGTGTTCTAGTTTCCTGAAGATGCCTGACAATTTTAGAGTTTTCCTTCCCCTAGATGAACTGCCTTTATCCAGCTATTGAGCTTCATCTGCCCAGAGGAACTGGACAGAAATCAGCAGGGTTTTTATTTTATTTTATTTTTTTGGTTTATGGACGTTTTTGGTGCGCTGGCAGCCATCTTGAAAAAAATGGGGCCTTGTTGGAATTTTTGATGGCTAGCATTACTTTTGGTAATGCTAGCCATCAAAAATGGTCCCATTACTTATAATGTTATAGTACACAAAGACAGTTTACATTACATTTACAGCATTTGGCAGAAGCCCTTATCCAGAGCGACTTACATTTATCACTTGTATACAAGTGAGCAATTGATGGTTAAGGGTCTTGCTCAAGGGCCCAACAGTGGCAGCTTGGTGATACTGGGGTTTGAACCCCTGAGTTATGGATCACCAATCCAGAGCTTTAACCACTGAGCCACTACTGCAGTCGTGTGCTTTCAACTTTGTGGCGACTGTTTGAGGGATGCTTGCATGTGGCTGTGATGATCTGCTGTCTTCATACTTTTTGGCTATTGAGTGTATTTGATAGGACCCCTGAAGCAGATGTGAAACTGGGCCTTACCCAAAGCTGTGTTATTTCGCCAAAGGTTTAATGTTTGAATGTCATGTTTACATGTTCCATACACCAGGAGGCGCCATTGTATCTCAACTCAACTACATGTCTAGAAGAATAGCAACTATACAACCACACAGAGCAGCAGTGTCCTCTGTCTATAATGTTAAAATGTCTGAATATTCTGAATAAAATAAATGGTGTCCTAAATTACTTAATCCACTGACTTCATCATTGATATCTAGCTATTTATGCAATATATAGCATAAGCATGTATAGTATGGATGGCTACCAAACAGAAATGTCTCTCTATTTGATTTATAAACATAAATCTGATATTCAGTGGAGTAAAAATGATGTATAAGACCATGTCGTATTTAGTATTCATAAGAGGAAAGAGTTATCCCTTCACTTTTATTTACATTTTAGATGAGATAATTTTCTACTTGGTAGGCTGCATAGCCGTCAGCGTGTTTCTGCCCTGCGATGGCCTGGCAAGCTCTCCAGGGTGTACTCTGCCCTCGCACAGAGTCGGCTGAGATGGGCACCAGCCTCCCCCGCGACCCTAATTAGTATTAAGCGGTTCAGAAAATGAATGAATGAATGAATTTTCTACTTGCTAAGGTTTAATGACAGAAAGGGAGAGGGTACAAAGTGAGGGACCAGGTCTTTTGGCAAACATCTTTTTCCTTCATCAGCTCAGCTCTGTGCGAATTGCATTCTGTGGATTCTACCTGTAAATATATATTTACCAGATCATTGACATGCTAATGTCCTTGAGAATAATTTTATTGCCATTCATTCTTTTATTTACTAAGCTGCTTAATCCTAATTAGGGTTGTGGAGAGACTGGTGCCCATCTCAGCCAACTCTGGGCATGGGTGGCTTACAACCTGAACAGCTTGCCAGGCCAATTCAAACTCACACCTGGAGGTGATTTGGAACAACCAATTCGCCTAATGTGCATGTTTTTGGATTGTAGGAGGAAACCGGAGTACCCGGAGGAAACTCACGCAAGCACTGGGAGAACATGCAAATTCCACACAGAACCGGCTCAAGCCCAGGAATCGAAACCGGGACCTTCTTGCTGTGAGGCGGACGTGCTAACCACTGCACCACCGTGCTGCCTTAATTTTATTTCGAATGTTAACAATTTAGAATCTCTTCTCTCATTTTTTTTAGCATGTCCGACTCACAGTAGGAAGGTCTTGGTTTCAAGTCTCCGGGTTGGCAAGGGCGGTTCTGTGTGGAATTTGCATGTTCTCAATTTGCTTGCATGGGTTTCCCCCGGGTACTCCGGTTTCCTTCCAGTCCAAAGACATGCACATTAGGTTAATTGACTGTTCCAAATTGCCCCTAGGTGGATGTGAGTGTGAATGGTTGTGTGTGTGTTGGCCCTGTGATAGACTGGCGAGCTGTTCAGGGTGTACCCCACCTGAAATAAGCTCCAGCCTCCCTGTAACCCTAGCAGGATTAAACATTTCGGCGAATGAATGAATGAATGAGATTTGCTTTAAAATATATTAAAAGGTGTTTCACTCTAATGCCTCTCTGTGATTAATTCAATGACATGAGAATGAGGTCAGGAAAGATGCAACACCTTTTAACCAACCAACACATGCAGAAAACATAGATGTGCATTCACGACAGGTGAGACACAGAGTGGACAGATAAAAAGGAGAGAGACTGATGATGCTGAGGATTTCTTCCCCGTAGCAGCAGAGGTGTGTATGTGATCAGTGGAGAGAAATTATTTGGAGCACAAGCATTTATTTCCTGCTATCAGCCTCGGTGACCCCTGGGCCAGTCATCTACCCCTCTCACACGTTCGCTGCTTGTGCCTCCTGTAACACACCATGAAATTATTGTGCTCCACAAGCACTGTGATCAAAATGGCTCATTTCACACCATTTGTTCAGTGTCCTCAAACCATTTTCCATATCAAAAACTTGTCTTTGTCAGCAGTCAGGGTGTGGGCATATTTAAATCAGGGTGTATTTATATGGTTTATGTGTGTAAGAATGAGTGCAATGAGGATGAAGCTAAAGGTAATGTGTATCATAAAATGAAAAAATATTTCTATTTGAAGTTCACGTTCCCCTGCTGTCCCTATAAATCCATACCTCTACCAAACATGAGAGGGTGTGTGTGGGCCATCTCTGTGCAGCACAGTGCAATGGCAGTCTCTGATCTTCTCACCGTATTCACTCCATCTCTACAGAGACTGCGCGCACACACACACACACACACACACACACACACACACACACACACACACACACTCACACACACTCACAGGCACACAGCAGAGTTTACCACAGCATGCACACCGTTTTATTTGGTTGTTGCTAGGTGACAGTTAATCTATAGTTAAATACAAAGACCCTGATGTTCACCCTTAATGAAGAAGGCAATTAAGAAAATGGAAAAAACTGAGATGTCTTTAAATACCCTGTTCTGAAATGGGGGAGGGGGGCAGTGACTGTTGGGGCGAGAAATAGCCTAAACATCTGAAAACAAAGCATGACTGGCTAGTGTAATGGCACGCACACACCGTGCCACTGATTAGCGGCTCCCTGTTGCCACAGCAACCATGGGGCAGTCAGATCCAAGGTGACATGCCACTTAACGTCCGAGAATGCCATCGGAAGGCCACAAGGTAGCAGTAGTGCCCATTTCAGCAAAACACCGTGAACCATAGCATTGTAAGTACGTGTCTGTACATAATGCCAGATGGTCCTTGATGCAGTTGTCCTGATGGTCCTTGATAACTGACAATATAATCTACACTACATTACGCTTCTGTGTGTGAGACTACCTTGTCAACTATGTTGTAAACACTTATCAGGTTGGACAAGGTCCTGCAAGCAGCCTACAGTCTAGAGGGGATTGTAATTTTGAAGGACATAAAATGCAGAGCGGAAGAGTTAGAAGGTAGTGGCAACTGAGATGATCTCCTTTCATAACAAGAGAGACAGACTGTTTGTGTGTGTGTGTGTGTGTGTGTGTGTGAGAGAGAGAGAAAGAGAGAGAGAGATGGATAACGTTAGATTTTGATGGACAGCAGTAAATCCTGCTAACGGATAATTGCTACAGTTATTTGTTTAGTTTTATGGTATCTGTGGCACACCAGACATTTAGAAGCAGAAAAATGAGGTCATTACTGAGTGTGAGCATTACTCATATTTTACATGGAATCACTACTCAATTCTTGCCTTGTTCTCCCTGTGCTTGCATGGGTTTCCTCTGGGTACTCTGGTTTTCTCTAACAGTCCAAAGACATGCACATTAGCCTAATTGGCTGTACCAAATTGCCTCTAGGTGTGAGTGTGAATGGTTGTGTGTGTGTTGGCCCTGCGATAGACTGGCGAGTTGTTCAGGATATTCCCGTTTTGCGTAAAGTCAGCTGAGATAGGCTCCAGCCTCCCTGCGCCCATAAGTAGGACTTAAGCGGTTTGGCGAATGAATGAATGAATGAATCAATCAATGAGATGGGCAAGCAACTAGAAAAATGAGCATTTCCCCTGAGTAATACACTCCAAGCACACTTCAGATAGAACCATTATGGGATCTTTGGGGTTTTGATATTAAGGAGCACTGATGTTTAATGTCAGGCTGAATATGTGGTGTAGACAGTACTGTAATTACACAGGAATTATAGTGGAGCACCATTGATAAGGAAAAAGCGTCAAACCATCGAGCTGCTTTTGGAACATCAAGAAAAACCTATAGTGTACGCCTGCTCATCCTTCTGGCATACGTGTACACGTGAGAACCCGCACATGCGCAGTCTACGAGTGTTGCGTGCGTATGTGATATCAGACGTAGCGACACGTCTAGCTTAAGTACGTATACTTCATATAAGTTTGAAACATAGGGAGGAAAAATATTTATTTAAATAATAGCTGTAAATACAAAGACAAATATACAAACAGAATAAAATGTGAAGATTTATAATGATTAAAGCATCTCTACTCTAAATAGAGAAAAACATGAGAAAATGTTTCTGGGAGAGAGTAATATAGAGAACAAGGGGCGTATAAAACTCACGTCACGTGGTAGTATGATGCAGACTTAATAGAGGGCCTTAATCACCTGATGTAGACTATTCTCGATAACAGCATATCTAGATTGTTTTGTTTCTCTTGTAACCAAGAAAAATGCTAATAAGGCTAATTGGCTGTTCCAAATTGAGTAAGTGTAAATGGCTGTGTGTGTTGCCCTGCAATGAACTGGTGAGCTGTTCAGGGTGTACCCCGTCCAGAGTCGGCTGAGATGGACTCCAGCCTCCCTCGACCTTAGCAGGATTAAGTAGTTCTGCAAATGGATGGGTGGATATTTCATCTTCCATATCAGGCCTTGTGTAAGTTGTCACAATAGAATCAGTTAGAAAAAGCATGTTAATATAAACTAGAAAAATTCCTGAAGAAATGTTGAGATGTGGCCGCATCTGCTGCCGGAAAATATGTAAAAACTGGTGTGCTAAACTGTTGAACACAGAAAAATTCCT
>JBCNYH010000003.1:20801188-20813827 GCA_039654325.1 Tandanus tandanus
TATATAATTAATATAAAAGCAATACCAAATGGTTGCTTATAAAAGTGGGAATGAAAAAAGTTTCAGAACTCACATATTTACTCATTTTCAGTGCCCTGAAGTAATATGTATTCACACAGAAATTAAGGGAAAATTATTAGGTACACGTCTTCTCGGTCGTGTAGTGGTTGGCTCGTCCGCCTCACAGCAAGAAGGTCCTGGGTTCAAGTACTGGGCTTGGCAAGGACACTTCTGTATGAGGTTTGCATGTTCTCCCCATGCTTGCATGGGTTTCCTCCAGGTACTGTACTTTGCTCCCACCTTCCAGACATGTACATTAGGTGAATTTGATATTTTTGATTGCCCCTAGATGTTAATGATTGTATGACTGCGATGGTCTGACGAGTTGTTCAGGATGTACCCCACCTTCACCCAGAGTCGGCCGCGTTTGTCTCCAGCCTTTCTATGACCTTCATAAAGAATAAAGCATATCAGAACCCATTTTTTAATGCACAGGTATCAAACTCAAGGCCCGCGGAGCAAATCCGGCTGGCCAACTCATTTTATGTGGCCCGCAAGAGCTTTAAAAGAATATGATTATTGTACATTCTTTGCAACAACCATTACCATGAAACGTAATTCAGCATCCATCCACTAGGTGGCAGCAACCTATTTCAAATAAACAGCTAGTCATTCATGACTCAAGAAAGATTTCAAGCTAGCTAATCGCTTGTCAAGTGTTGTCAGAAAAGGAAAGGGAAAAAAGGGAAAGAGGACAATTGCAGATTTTATGCCATGCCCTTTTTGATCTTGATGTTCATTGATTATTTGACCCTTGGTGACCTAGAAATTTTGTGATGTAGCCCTCAGTAAAGATGTTTTTGACACCTTTGTCTTTATGAATGCTGACAGGTGCTGACAGACTACCGGACACATAAGCAACTCAAATTTCATAATTATTTCACATAACAGAATTACCTTATGCTTAACAGGCTTAAGTAGAGCCTGGTGCCCTGCATTGGTGAACTGCACTGGGTAACTGTTTATGTGGAGTTTTGCGTGCATCCCCTGTGTTTGTGTGTCCTCATGGTTTGTCGATGTCTTGCCACAACATACTAATATGAATATGCATGGTACTTGCAATGGACTGATATTCCATTCATGGTATATTTCTGCCTTGTACTCAAAATAGTTTCAAGCTCACTGACAACCCTGAGCAGTATAAAGCTCTTTTTGTAGATTAATGAATATATGACTGAATACCGCAATAATATTTCATACCTACGACCTGCTTCTGCTGTGAATACACCACTAGACACACAATGCTGTCTGCCCCATGAGCACATCTGACTAATTAAAGTTTGTTTGTACATGCAAATGAGCAGTAAGGATGATGATGTGGAGATTTGTAAGGGGAAAAGAGCAGGTCAGACCTCTGGCTCAGCTGTGACCTTAACTACCTAATAATACCTTAATGGGCTTGTTGCCCTCATTTGTTTATGTTAATGACAAGAAATGATATTAGCTCTTTTGTGTCTGTCAGTAAATTAACTTGTCACTGCTTCCATCCTGTAGAAGAGGTCATAGCCGAGTGATCGGAGTGTAGCATCAATGCATTTACTGTTTAAGTGAGATAATCAGCTAAACTATGTCAACTGATTTGACATTTTAATGTTGCATAAGCTTTTCCATTGGTGAACTGTGTAAACTTTGTATCAGGTCTATTTTTGTCATTATTAGGACAGCTCTAATGGTGACAGCTCAGTGACAGCATGGTGCAGGGATATACTTTTTTCATCCATAAGAGAAAGGTTGTTTTTTTCCCCTCCTGTGCCAAAATATTATACATCTTTGCAAAGGTGTTGCATGAATTCGCTCGGAATAAAAAGAGAAACACTGAAGATTTACTAGCTGCAGCCAATTATTTAAAGATGTGCTCATGAGTGCATGAATCTCTGTGTGTGTGTGTGTGTGTGTGTGTGTGTGTGTGTGTGTGTGTGTGTGTGGGTGTGTGTTCCACCCAAACTCCACCCTGCTTAAAGGAGGTAATTTTGTTATTCAGCTGGAGCTATTTTGACTGCATATTCAGTGCTGACTGAGTTATTCAGGCATGTGAAAGCAGGCCAGCCTGCTTTGCACTGATAACTTCACAGCCACACACTCTGGTTCCCTCATTCACTAGTGCTATAATTAATAAAGCAGAGGGGGAGGGAGTGTGGCCATTAATTGGACCCACTGTCCTTCAAAGCTGTTTTTTTTTGGGGGGGGGGGGTTTGTATAATCATTTTCTGCAGTAGTCCACAGCTTACTGAATTATTAATACAATCATACAGTGAGACAGAGGGAAGAATAGAACTGAAAACATTCATTTAGGTCCAAAGAGAGCACTGCAGCTGGACCACAACCACAAACAGTCCACAGACAGGCAGAGATAACACTCGAGCACCACCTGAATGGCTTGAACTGGTGAGAGGGAAGACCAGATGAGAAAGAGAGAAATAAAGAGAGGGACTGACAATTCTCCAGAGATTGGGTGCGTTCCAGCACATTTCTCAAGCAGTTTGTGGTGATGTGATGTGGGAGAGTCTGGTGTGTGTTGGGGCATACCTTGGAGCTGTCACTGACTTTCCTAATCTATATTCAGCTTTTTATAAAGCATCTTTGGGGTGATTTTTAAATTGATAATTCATTGCATCTCTTAAAGGGGCGGTGTCATGGTTGTTTAAAGAAAATAGCCTAAATAACATCAATGGGGTTATCAAAGAAGGTATAATCATTTTTATAGATCGAAATTTAGTTTTCAAAGGATACCAGACATGAATTAAGTTTGTACAACAAATTTGCTTGAAGTTGACGAAATTAAAAAATTTTAATCGTTGAAAACTGTTCATCCCAACAAGATTTCTAAAAGTCCTGGTTGCAATTCATTTCCATCTGCTGCATGTCAGGTTTGAAAACTTGATATTCTTTTTGATTTGCAAGGTGAAAGGCTATTTAACAAACACAGATGAGCATTAAAAAAAATTAATTGCATATTTACTCGACTTTTGGGCAACTGAACTTAGGTAAAAATCGTGACACTTCTCCTTTGAGGACAACCTAGATTTAAATGGCACAAATAATTATTATAAATACTGAGTCTCTCTCCCTCTCTCTCTCTCTCTCTCTCTCTCTCTCTCTCTCTCTCTCTCTCTAACACACACACACACACACACACACACACACACACACACTGTCAGCTGTAACCCTGTAGTGATTTTCATGGACTAACATCATCTGTACATATATTGCAATACTCAATATTAATGGTTAATGTTATATTAGGAGCATATATATACATATGCTCCTAATAAAAAAAAGTAAAAAAATGACCTCTATTTTTTGGTGAAAATGTATTGAACAATGCTATTGTATGCAAAACCAAAAAAAATAATTCTGGCAAGTGTATTGAGGCTTAGTGGTTAAGGCGATGGGTTACTGATCCGAAGGTCAGTGGTTCAATCCCCACTATCACCACTCTTGGGCCCTTGATCAAGGCCCTTAACACTCAGTTGTGTAAAAATGATAATTGTAAGTCGCTCTTGATAAGAGCCTCTGCCAAATGCTCTAAATGTAAAGTATGGCTAATAAACAAAAATACCAATTTTTCAGAAAAATTTAAAGGTGTCACAAATTTTATTATTATTTTTTACTTTTGCATATCGTGAAACAACTTTAAACCATATGGAATGGTTTATTTTTAAATATGTGAAATTTTTTTATTTAAAAGGAATTTAAAAATATGTGAACACTATGCCTGAAAGGTTAAATGTAATCAAAGTAAAGGGTGTTCACACTAAATATTGACTTTTTTTCTCAAAGAAAAATACATTTTCACCAAAAAAATATAGAGAAGTAATTTTTTACTTCTTATTATTAGGAGCCCTTTTATACAAGAAAAGGTGGTCTATAATCTTCACTGCACACTACTGTGTGTGTATATATATATATATATATATATATATATATATATCTCGTCTGGTAAAAAAAAAAAAAAGTTGTACGCTCTAATATTTCCATGGAGAGCTTGGAACACAGCTCAAACACAGCGTGTAATCTCCATGGCAGTTGGTCCGGTCGAGGCTCAGCAGCATTAATGTGGCAATAAAATGAAGTCAGCTGATGAGCTGAATGTACTGAATGAGCAAGTTGTCACATCAATGGACTTTTTCTTCCCTGATGGCACGGATATAAAATAGGGACTCAAATTATGAAAGAGTGGTTCAGGGAGCACGAGGAATCATTTTCACATATGTATTGGCACCCCAAAGTCTTGACCTTAACCCTATTGAAAGTTTTTGGGATGTGCTGGAGAAGACTTTATGGAGTGGTTCAATTTTTCCCCTCATTAATTCAAGATGTCGGTGAGAAATGCCCATCTCAGCCGACTCTGGGTGAGGGCGGAGTACACCCTGGTCAGCTCGCCAGGCCATCGCACGGCGGAATAATAACATCTTCGTACATATACAGCATATTCAATAACATATTATTTTTTTGGCCGGGCAGTTTATATATATATATATATATATATATATATATAGCTTGGTGTATCTTCTGTAGGGATTCCATGAATTCCTTTAATATTCATTTACTGTAGGTTTATTTAAAAAAAAGAAAATGATACATACATTATAGGTAGTACTGTTACTATTATTCAGCATAGACTTTGTATATAAACTGTGAAGGTTTAATCTACCCAGGCGTGTAATTAAACTCTGTCCCACCAGTGCATTGGCTGTGCTTTATCTTATATTTTTCTGTCAATTCTGCGGCGTATCACATTAAAACATGAATACTTGAATTAGTGTTTTGTTTCATACAGTATGCTAATGTATGCATGTATGTAAGTGTGGACTAGTCTACAGCCATGTGTATTGTACCACTGTCTCTGTATGAATGGCTGTTGTACAGTTGTGCAGTAGCGATAGGCCAGGCTCATTATAATACAGACAGCCAGAAACAAAGGCAGAACCACACACACACACACACACACACACACACACACACACACTGCTGTATATTCCTCCATCATAACCACCATAGCCTCTTGAAATTAACCTCCATATTCACTCACTCAGACATTAATACACGTGCACTCAGTCTCTCACACACATATACATATATGTATGTCAGCACACAAAGAATAATATGCTAAAGAATGACACATATAGACAAAATGAATAGGCATGAATCAGCTTACAAATTTAAGTACATACACAAATATTCAGTACAGTTGTGTGTGACAACGATTCAGAACTAGTCCCCTTTCCCGCCTGTGCTTTAATTCACTCTGCCGAGCCTTTGATGGAAATGAAAAGGGAGCCTTACGTTGTGTTTGGTGCCATTTTCTCTTTCTCTTCAAAGCCGACATGAACACACACACACACACACACACACACACACACACACACACACACACACATACACTCTCTCTCTCTCTCTCTCTCACACACACACACCTACACACACACCCTTCAGTCCATGTGTCTGTGTGTGCATAAAGCATGACCTGAATTCGCATCGTCACGCTATCCCCACTGCTCTTGCCACGCAATCGGCAAACTGCTCTTCAATGCACAAAAATTGCACACAAAGAACCGGCTCTGAAAGGAACCCCATAAACATGCGCCGATCATACATTTAAGAAGGAACCATAAATGACAAAAACAAGCAAAAAAATAAATAAAAATTAAAAAAAATACATTATGTGTGCCTTCAAATTTTAAACTTAACCCAAGCAAATGTGTTTTGAAAGGCATGTGCTTGTGAAAGGATGCTCTTCAGATGCAAAAGGCCACCTTTTATTCTATGCTATTACTGCATAAGAGAATGGCTGTAATACTGTGTTTTCCTTCCATCACCTTATGTTATAGTCTA
Source organism: Tandanus tandanus (assembly GCA_039654325.1). Lineage (NCBI taxonomy): Eukaryota > Metazoa > Chordata > Actinopteri > Siluriformes > Plotosidae > Tandanus > Tandanus tandanus. Next base: position 20,807,084 of record JBCNYH010000003.1, read on the forward strand.
TACTGGTCATTTTGTGTGACCTCTGCTGGGGGGAAAGGTCATCTCTATGGTGATGAATGTGTGAGGCAAATGAGAACACTCCGCCATCACTCCTCAAGGACATGCTGGTGTGATTGGCCACCTTTGGGACAGGAAATCGAAGAGGAGCAGAGAGAAAGAAAAGGTGTGATTTCACAAGCTAAATTACCCGAGGGACGGATGAGAGAAGTGTGCAATCGCTTGGCAGAGTTGAGGCCAAATTCACACAGAGATCTGAATATTTCTTGAGAAACAAAATGAGCATTTATAAGCATGTTAATAGCTGTCGGAGAGATCACGATTAGAGAAGACTAATGGCCCAATTTTAGTATTTGACTTGACAAAGTGATCCTCATACCGACCTATGAAACCAGCATTAGAGAAAAATGCCAGTTAGAATGTATCATGTGTCGACTGTAATGTTACAGCGAATTCACTCGGGCTCCTTTTTAACCTGGATTACGCTCTCTCTGTGTGTCATGAGCTCTGTCTGATGCTCTTCACACCCTCCTCATTCTGTCACTCCAAATATTTCTCTCTAATCTCACCTTATCTCTCAATCTCCCCATACACAAATAAATGATAGAAAACTCTGTTCAGAAAGATAACACTTTCATCTCCCTCTCTCTTTATTTCGTACTCATCCTTCATCTTATTTCTTGTCCTAATCCCAAAATCATAATCACTATCTATCTCTCATGCTCCATCTGATAGCTGATTACGTTTATAAAATGTGAAAAGGCATGAAATGAAAACACTTTGTATTAAAGGCTTATTTGAATAAATGTTTGATGTCAGCGATAGCTTATGTTGTCACACATACAAATATAGTACAGGGTTGCCATCAAAAACATTTTTGGCCAAAAGTGGTCAAAATATAATAGAGTAAATCCAAGCAGAAAATAAAGAATAATAAATAATAGCAAGGGCCACACATCCAGACTAAAATAGGCCTAATTACGCCCACAGAAAAGGTCAAAACTAACATGAAAATAATGTTAATGGTGATGGTAATTAGAAAGTGAATACACTAGGGGTTTTGTTTTTCACTCTTTTGCAGTGGTCAGCAGCACACCAGTAAATAAAATGTCAGCCATGCGAACATTAGACAATTGATTTGAAAATAGATTATATCTGTTTACTGCACATTGCTGAGAAATCACCTAAAAATCCACCATCCAGCTGAGGTTTTTAAGATTGCTGCACAGATGATAATATTATTACACCCTCCACCAACTCTCCTCAAACCTGATATGGTGGAAATGCTCATTTTTTAAGCTAACAGTTCTGGATGATTAAACCATTTATCATTTTTTTTTTTCAATAGTAAATCGAGAGCCGGGAAAAATTAATATCCCCAAGCTTACCAGAAAAAAACTTCATAAACTAAAGATAAATGGATAAACAAATGTTCTTTCCACAAAGATGTTAGTCCATCCCTGCCAAACACCAAGTGGATTCTCCCAAATAAAGTGACAAGAGAAAGATGGTAGGGGATGAACTGGGAATGAGCTGGGACTGGAAAATGCCCTCATTGTTGCCTGCATTCCCTCTTCTCATTTGATTTCTGTTTTTCTATGTTCATTCACCAATCACACACACACACACACGCACACACACACACACACACACACACACACACACACACACACACACACACACGTAGTGAATGTGTTCCTATTTAATATGTAAATCTCTCTCAGAACAATCCACTTTGAGCACTGGTGCTAGTGTGCGAAATCATCAGTTCTGTGATAGCAGGGAGCGGCTTGTATTATTACATCTAATTAGATCCTTTCTGTTTCCTATCAATTAACAGAGTAATTAAAACCATCCCTGCCTGATTATATCCTATCTGTTGATTCAGGGGCAGAAATGAAACACAACCAGATGCTTCTGTCACACCAACTCCATCAAAACATTCATGTGATGTCAAGTGAAATGAAGGAATTTATAGTCATGTAACAGATTTACCTTTAATTTCACCTGTAGAATATCTCAGGAAACTGAAACTATATTCTACTGATTTTTTTGACTACTGGTTAATTTTTCATGTTCATGTAAAGTTTGCAGTTCATGTGGAGTTTACTGATGATGGGCGATTTGTACATGTATGTGTGTGAGATGGGAAAATTAATTTCACTGATGATTTTCACAAGAGTGACAGATTTAAAAAATACAGCTTTTGTGTGAGTTCGTGTGCATAGTCATGTACTACACATTCGGTATGTGTAGCTTCTCAGTGTTCACTATCAGAAATATATATTTAAACACTAATAATATCATCACAGAAACACTCGTATACAATGCTGCAGTACTATGTTAACAGTGAGAATAATGAGATTAATCTACATCTTTACGACACACTTTGGTGTAAAAAAAAAAAAAAAAACCCAAAATGATTATCTGCTCACCATCAATAAAGCACTGTAAAATATATTTCATCAAATTCACATTTCATCTACTCTAAAATAAAGGGCCAAACTTAATGCATGACAAGGATTCTAATATTTGATGAATTAATTTTTACTTATAGAGGAAATAAAGACCTATAAATCATCTGTATAAAAAAAAAGAACATTTGATGAAGAAACACTATATCATCTTGTTTCCATGGTTACCAGCCATACTGCCTTGGGATCATGATGCCGTGAAATAGACTGAATTGACAGAGATGTGCAAACGTGTGTGTGTGTGTGTGTGTGTGTGTGTGTGTGTGTGTGTGTGTGTGTGTGTGTTCGTGTGCGTGTGCAATATATATTTGAATTTGAATTTTGCTTACACTCACTTACAGTGGGGCTTGAAAATGTGTGAGCCCTTTCTATATTTCTGCATGAACATGACCTAAAACAACATCAGAAGTCCTAAAACAGGATAAAGAGAACCCAGTTAAATAAATGACACAAATATTATATGATCATTTATTTATTCAGGAAACTGATCCTATATTACATAATTCACTCATTCACTCACGCATTTCCCAAGCCACTTAACCCTACTAGTGTCGTGGTGAGGCTATAGCCTATCTCAGCCGACACTGGATGAAGACGGAGGAACACCTTGAACAGCTCACCAGACCAACATACACACAACTATTCACACTTACACTCACACCTAAAAGCAATTTGAAACAGTCAATCAGCCTAATGTGCATGTCTTTGGACCTGGGAGGAAACCAAAGTGCCCAGAGAAAACCTACACAAGCACAACCACTGGGACTCAATCCCAGGACCTTCTTGCTGTGAGGCAGACAAGCTAAGCACTACGCCACCGTGCCGCCCTATTATAAATCTGTGAGTGTCAAAAGTATGTGAACCTATGCTTTCAGTACCTGGTATGATCCCCTTGAACATCAATAACTACAACTAAACATTTCAGAGCACTGTTGATCAGTCCTGCACATCGACTTGGAGAACTGTAAGCTCATTCCTCCATAAAGAACAGCTTCAACTCTGAAATGCTGGTGGGTTTCTTTAAATGAACTACTCTCTTCAGGTCCTTACACAACATTTCAGTTGGCTTCAGGTCAGGACTTTGACTTGGCCATTCCTTCTGCATAACCCACATTCCCGTGAGTTTTTCTGACATTTTCCTTTGGAATTCACTGGTATAAATCAGAATTCATTATTCCATCAGTGGTGGCAAACCGTCCTGGCCCAGATGCAGCAAAACAGGTCCAAAACATGATCCTACTACCACCATATTTCACAAATGTGATAAGGTTCTTATAATGGAATGCAGTGTTTTCCTTTCTCTAAATATAAAGCCAATACATATGTATATGGCTCATTCTGGGATAAACAGCAACATTATCCGTGACATAGAATCTCAAATTCATCTGAATTTATTTAGTTCTTGCCTAGATGGAAGTAAACAAGCTTTAAAATTTATGAAATTACGTCAAATGTTTACTTAATTCCAATTCCTAGTATATTAGCCATTATAAAACCCACTGTATCATGAAATGAAAAAAAATAAATTCAGGGAACTGACTAGGTAACGTCCAGCACGCTTAACTAATGCAATTAATTTATCTAATGATATCTGTAGCATAAAATGTATTTGTAGACAATCAACATGAGTGTATCAAACATTTTATGTGAAGAAATTCTTTGGAGTTGTTGCTGTTCTTTGAAAACTGTAGGTCAAGTATTAACACAGTAACATCCGTAACATTTTGACAACCCGGAAGATGGTTCAAAATCCTCTCATAAGAACATGTGCAGCTATATTTTCCTTATCATTTGTCAAAGAATAGACTGTCAAAAATTATATTAGTAACAAAAACTAACCAGAAAGACAACTTTTATTTTGAGATTCTATGTCCCGGAAATGTTGCTGTTTATCCCAGAATGACCCGTATACATACATACATATATGTATATATACACAATTATTATTACACACATGAAACTTAAATAAATGAAACTTATGGTTGCTATTCAGCAGAAGATCACCGCTGTTCCACCCAACACGACCCATCGAGCCATACCAGCCTTCAGGAATCGCCGCCACCATGTGAAGGAGGATCATCTTTAAACCATGATGTATAAAAACTGTATTGAATTAAGTTTCATGTGAGCAAATAATAATTTGATAATCTTTAATGATTTTTTTTTATTTACCTTTAAAATGTGGGAGGTTTTATTGGGTCACCCTGTATTTTGGTCTCATTTTCCACAAAACATTTTTCCAATATCCTTCTGGCTTGTCCACTTGATCTGTAACAAGCTGCAGATGGGCGGCAATGTCCTTTTTTGGACGGCAGTGGCTTTCTTCTTGCAGCCCTGCCATGCACACCACTGTTGTGCAGTCTTCTCTTGATGGTGAGTTCATGAGCATTAACATTAGGTTTCTTTGTCACCTTGCAATGCTCTTGGAAAGATCTTTGTTAGTTGGACAATCCTGGGGAGGGTGACAGGGATGTTAATTCTGACTGTAGTTTGGTGGAGTGCAAACTCTTTAGAGATTATTTTTTTTTACCTTTTCCAGTCTGATGAGCAGTAACAACTCTTTTTTGTGAGGTTCTCAGAAATCTTTTTTTATGCCAAGATATACCTCCAAACACATGTTTGAAGATCAGACGTTGATAGATCCCTGTTCTTTAAATAAAACACCATGCTTACTCACACCTGATTGTCATCCAGTTGCTCGAAAACACCGGACTCTATTTGCACCTACAAAATGGTCGCTAATCCTTGAGGCTCACATACTGCTACTATCTGTGATGCATAAATGAAAAATTGCATTTCTTGGAGGGGCAGCATGGTGGCATAGTAGGTTAGCACTTCCACCTCACAGCAAGAAGGCCCTGGGTTCACACCATGTGCCTGGAAAGAGCGTTTCTGTGTGGAGTTTGCGTGTTCTCTCTGTACTTGTGTGGGTTTCCTCCGGGTAATCCTATTTCCTCCCACAGCCAAAAGACATGCACATCAGGCTAATAGCATGTTACAAATTACCCCTAAGAGTGAATGGATTATGAATGGTTGTGTGTGTGTGTTTTGGGTGTACCCTGCCTTTGCTTAGAGTTGGCTGAGATAGGCTCCAGCCTCCACACGACCCTAATAAATTATAAAGCGGTTCAGAAAATACCGAGACATGACATTTCTCAGGAGCACTTTCAAACTGCTTCTGTCATGCCTCTATCTGGATCTGCGTATAATGGTGCTATATGAGTCCTGTAAGCGTTCATGTGTGATCATTTTCTTCTTTGCCTTTTTTTTTTATTTCTTATATCTGAATCTCACTTCACACATTTTCTAAGTGGATACATACTTCTGAGGATGAGATTTTATTGAGAGCACAACAGGAGTGAAGGAAACTTTTTTTTGTCAATAGTGAGTAACAGACAAGATAGAAAGAAGTATCCGTTTGTCCTCTTGAGGGCTCTCCTCTCCTAACCTCCACCATGGGTCATGAATATCTCAGTGCTCGAGTGCATTAACACATGGCTGTCCCATTATGCTGAGTTGCATTCGTGTACGCGTCGGTCTGGCTGTTTCAGAGTTAAAATAGGACAGGCCGGTTCCTGTAAGGGGACGAATCACAGCAGCAGAGGGAGACAGAGAAGGTCTTGAATTCCCCTTGGAATATAACGTGTGCTTTACACCAGAGTGTGTGAAGACGAAGTGTGTGTCTGATTAAATATGTGCGTGCGCGCGCGCGCGTGTGTGTGCGTGTGTGTGTGTGTGTGTGTGTGTGTAATCCCAAAGTGGCCTCGGGGGCTGGGGGAGGGAATAAGATTCAGCAACAGACACTTGGCACGTGCCTTGCGTGCACACACACACACACACACACACACAGACACAAACACACACACACACACACACACACACACCATAAATCTGGTGCGCAGCAGTCATTGTAAGGTTTGAGGAGGAGGGGAAAGGGGCAGGTGGAAGGAGCATGGCTCCCCCTCCCCCCAACCCTTCTCATCCAAACCGGCATCTCCATCACCATGCTAACCTCATGGTGAGCAAAATGCACCATCAGCCACTTCCTCTCATTCTCTCTCTATGTCTCTGTGTGGGGCAGAAGGGTTGAAAGTAAGTGTTGGGGTTGAAAAGGTTATTGTGAGTGGGCTTGGGGATTGGGGCTCTGCTCAATACGTATGCAGATAAGCATACGCCTAGCGTCTCCTATACACATGGCGTGTGTGTGTGTGTGTGTGTGTGTGTGTGTGTGTGTGTGTGTGTGTGTGTGTGTGTGTGTGTGTGCGTGTGTGTG
>JBCNYH010000003.1:20839698-20855322 GCA_039654325.1 Tandanus tandanus
TGCGGCTTTTACAGAAAAACAGAGCTGACAGTAATCAAGAGTTTGCTAAATAATAACAAAATCAAAGAGACATATCATCATTTCATAATTGATAAAAGTTGAGTGAGAACCAGGTTTTTATTTCTGCAATGCAGTCAGAGAGGGAGGGGGGTGGAAGAGTGGAAGTGGGCTTACTTGTGAGGTAAAACTGGGTGTCATCCGCATAGCAGTGGAAATGGATTTTGTATTTACGGAAAATATTGCCAAGGGGAAGGTGGTAAATAATGAAGAGAAGGGTCCCAGGACAGAGCCCTGAGACACACCTGTAGTGATAGCGGAAGGATTGGAAGTGAAAGATTTAAGTTTGATGAACTGAGTGTGGCTTTTATTAAGTTTGGGTTAAATTCCCCTTTAAGGGTGCTGCAATGCACAAAACCCTAGATGTGTAAAAATCTTGCCATTCTATTACAGTCATTTTTAAAAGGGAGGACATTCTCTTTTAGTTCTGTATTTTTATTGATCACGGCTAAATATATTTTCTGTGTAGTCCTTGTATAAACATTATATATAAAAATTAATAACCTCAAGTGGCAATCAAAAACACAACAGAGTTTAATATGTATCCTTTTTCCCCAAAGGTAAACCAACATTCAAAAACCAAATTTAGGAACAATAAATTGAAGTAAAAATTTTTTTATAAGAATTCAAGTCTTTGGGGCTACTATTGCTTTGCAGCATGAAGATTGAGGGTTTGAACCTAAAGGCTAGCTCAAATGTAAGCAATCATGGCCTAATGTACAAGTGAATTTTAATTTGATGGTAACTGAATATACTTTCGGAGATAGTCAGTTGAATTTGAGGTAAATGGTCCGTTTTTGTGGACTTGGAAAAAGTTTTGGACCTGTTCAAAATTTGGTGCGAATTCAGAGTGGCTCGAATATGGGCGAACAGCTTCAGAAGCTTCTTTTGCTTGTTTTTGAACGGCTCATAAGGAATGAATGGGGCGCTTCTGTATGGAGTTTGCATATATTCCCTGTGCATGTGTGGGTTTTCATCTGTATACTCCGATTTCCTATGACAGTCTAATATGCTAATTAGGCCAAGACGTTATTCTAAATTGTCTGTGGTGTAAATGTGATAGTAGACTGTAGTAGACTGGTTACCTATGCAGGGTGTACCATAACTCTTGCCCGGACTGAACTTTACAACAATCTTGACAACATGGCTTACGTTACTGATGTTTGAAGGCATTAATTATGCGTAGCTCTTTTAAGATCCTACCACAGCATCCCAATGGAGTTGAAATCTTGATGTTGGATGCTGACTGTTCCAACACCTTTATTTTTCTCTAGCTATTCAGATGTAAATTTGCTGGTGTGCTTGGGATTTTTGTCCTACTACATGACCCAACTGCAATCCACCTTAATCTGTTGGACAGATGGCATGCAAGTTTCCCAGATCCCGTTGGTGGAAAACAAGCCCAAATAACCACCCCTCCACCACCATGTTTTACAGTTGGTATGTTGGTGATTTGCTGTGTTTGGTTATCACCAAATATGATGTGCAGGAGGACCAAACATCTCCACCTAGATCTCATCAGATTAAAATATATTGTTTCAAAACTTTTTTGTTTATTTAGTTGCAATTTTATGCTGCTACAGTAGTGTGCAGTGAATATTATACACCACCACTTTTGTCTAAAATGGCTCCTAATAAAAAGAAGTAAAAATTACTTCTCTATAATTTTTTGGTGAAAATGTATTGAACAATGTTATTGTAGGCAACGAGAACCAAAAAAATAATTCCGACAAGTATATTGAGGTAAAAATATGTCTAATAAAACACTGAAAATACCAATTTTTCAGAAAAATTGAAAGGTATCACAATTTTTTTTTGTTTTGACTTTTGCATAGCATGAATGAACTGCAAACCATATGGAACGGTTTAGCGAGTGAGGAAATAAAAAAATATGTGAACACTATGCCTGAAAGGTTAAATGCTGTAATCAAAGTAAAGGGTGACCACACTAAATATTGTGCATGTTTTGGTCTGTGGGAGGAAAAAAGAGTACCCGAAGGAAACCCACGCAAGCCCATGGAGAACTCCACACAGAATCAAACCCAGGCCTTCTTGCTGTGAGGCCAACATGCTAACCGCTGCTCCATCGTGCCACCCCCCTTGTAAAGCAGATTGGCCAAAAAAATTTTTTTTTTTTTTGGATTTTCTACTGGACATTTAAAAGCATTGTGGGAATGGCAGACCGATACTAGACTTGCCTGGAGCCACCGTGGTGAGGAAGTACCAGTGACTTTGCTGGGACAGTTCAGGTGAGCAGATGAAGCGAGAAGGCATCAACTCCAGGCTAAAGGCTAACCTCATGCTGGTCGCCTATTGGCAAATGTTCACTCATTGAACACTAAAATGGACTACTTCAGAAAAAAGAAACTGTTGCGTCAAGGTTGACAGTAATAATATCAGATTTTGAAATTGCAAGAACAGGGCTTACACTTCACAGATCTGACAGATTGATGTCAACATCATGCAAGTCCAAAGGGGCAGGCCTGATTATTTACACAAACAATTTGTGGTGAAGTGATGCCAGGCTGATTTTTTGATTCTCCTGATGTGAATTTTATGTCCATGAAATATAAATTTTATTCACCACTCGATCTGACAGCAATCATCATTACGGAAATGTACTTTTCCCTGAGTGCGAATGTAAGGCAAGTAGTGGGAGAACTTTACAGCACTCTCAGTAAGCTTCAGACAGCCCATCGGGATGCATTTCATATCATTGATGGGCTAACCTTAAGTCTGTACTACCTCACTTTCCCCAGCATGTTACATGTGCAACAAGAGGGAAAAGTAAACCGGATCTCTTAAATGAAAATATCAAGAATGCATACACTGCAGCCCCTCGCCTCACATTGGCAGTGCTGATCACCTGACTATCCTGTGGAAGCCTGCATTCATGCCCAGTGTGAGATAAGAGCCACCACTAATGAAGGACATTGCAGTATGGCCACAGGAGGCTATTCCATCTTTACAGGGCTGCTTTGATTATACACACTGGAGCATCTTCAAGGAGGCAGCAACATCCGAGGACTGTATAGATCAAGAGTAATATGCAGAGACTGTGTTGGAATTTATAAGCAAAACATATTGATGATGTGACTGTTATAAAAATTGCCTCCCACCAATAAGCCATGACAAACCAAGAAAGTTTGATCCTTGCGGTGCGGGTTGAAGGACTTTGCAGTGCCGTAGCAAGGACAAAAGAGACTCCAGTCAACTACATGCTATAAACCTATTATATGAGCAACAGTCAATACCCCTTTCTACCAGATAACCTCAACACCTTTTTGTCTCATTGTGACGTTAGAGACAACAAAGTGCTACAAAGGTGGGCACTGCCTCCTTCCAACCAGGCACTACGTCTTACTGCCGACATTGTGAAGAGGGTCTTTTCCAACATTAAGGCCATGTGTTGAATGACTGTGCAGAACAGTTGAAGGACATCTTTACTGTCATATTTCATATCTCACTCAGCCAAGCCAGGTTGCCTATCTGTTTCAAAAGCCAAATTCAGCCTACATTAATGATTACTGCCCTGTAGCCTTGACCCCCATAGCCATGAATCAAACAGTAAAATCATGCTTCCCAACAATTTGGGCCCATTGCAGTTTGCTTATAGACCAAACTGGTCTATGGAGGATGCCATCTCCACCCTGCCCTACCTCACTTTAACTCATATGAAAAATAAATACCCCTATGCGGGTGGCACAGTGGCGTAATGTTTAACACATCCACTTCACTTGTGTGTGTTGGGCCTGCGATGGTCTGGCAAGCTGTTCAGGGTGTACCCCGCCCCTCGCTTACTGTTGGCTGAGACCCTTTAGAATTAAGCGGTTTGTTAAGAGGTGAGTGAGGACACCTCTGCCAGGATACTGCTAGCTGACTTCAGCTCAGCATGATATTGCCACAACAGCTCATTGAAAAGTTATTGATGCTAGGAATGGATACCGGATTGTGCAGTTGGCACTATTTGAGTGAGAGATGGCGGGCAGTCATAGTCAATAATGTTCCATCCAAAACAACCATTGTAAGCATAGGAACAACAAGGGTGTGCACTGAGCTCGTTACTGTTTATGCTGCTGGTGCATAACTCTTGCACTAGTTCAACACCAACCACATCATAAAGTTTGCTGACAACACAAACAATGATATGTTGGCTTGCAAAAAAGATTTGGAGTAGGTGGCAGCATGGTGCACAGAACAGAACCCTGCAATCATCACCAGTAGGACCAAGGAGATGGTAATCGATTTAAGGAGTACTGGTCTCAGGCACCATACCCTATTGATCATCAGCAGTTCTGTGGTGGAGAGAGTTTATAGCATCAAGTTTCTGGGGGTCCATCTAATGAATGAGCTGACCTCCAAGGACAATAACACAGTTGTCATTAAGAGCACCCAACAGCACCTTCACTCCCTCCTCAGGCTGAAGAGGGTGGACATTCCCATCAAAGTTATGACCATATTTTACAAATGCACCATTAAGAGAATCTTAATCTACTGCATTTTTTTCCTGGTTTGGCAACAGCACAGCAATGAAGAGAGACAAACTGAACAGGATTGCGAGTATTGCTGAAAAAATAATTGGTGTCTTACTGCAATAATCTTAATTAATTTATCGGTGCTTTTATTTTTTAACTTATTTTAGAGCTTCTTTATTTTTTAATTCTTTATTTAGAATTTATATGCCTCATAAGAATGACAAATAAAGAACTCTTGAATCTCCCCACCTAAGTCAGCTGGGATCAGCTTTGCCTTTCCACTTGACCATGAGAGATAACTGGAATAGATAATGGCTGACTGGCTGGCTGGCTGGATGGGCTGACAGACTTCACACTTTCCAAGTTAATAAGCAGCAATAACTGTGTCTCTGAAGTCATCGCTGTTGTCATTTCTTTTTGGCATGATGTAGACACCTGAGTGCTCCAGAACAACACACCACTTTATGATAACTGATTTTGTGCATAAGCAGTACCTGGCTGCTAATTACTCTCTTCATGAGTTATGGAAGTTCAAGAGATGCACATTGTTTCTGAATGTTGGTTTGCCTTTTTCTGGGGAAATAAATCCAAAATGTTGTATGAGTGTGCTTTGTTAACTGGGGTTATTTGTTTGTAAAGGTTGATGAGGACCTGTCAGAAGAGCAAATGTAAACAGCTCTCTTCCTGATTATCAGCTCTTCTTCTCTGCAAGCACTCCGAGAGAACACACATAAATAATACACCAAATTAACTACAGGTGCATTCAATCACTTACCTGCTGACTTTTTCTGACTCCTCACCACCTGCAGAGGGTGATGGATCATAACTCATCTGACCTGCAGCTGACTCCCACCCTGCTGGGATAGGTAATCAGCTACAACCATCTACACCCTCAACCTGTGGACCATCTCGAACTTAAATGCCTCTAAAGCAAGATACCAATGAGTGATTCGGCATTCTTCAAGAGGTGGAGCCATTAAATCAGGGGGTGATTCATGCAGAGGGTGAAAGGGTGCCACAGTAGGTAGTACCATTGAGTGAGGACTGCCCACTTGATGGCGGGGCACTCTTTCTCTATTCTGTGCTTGCACTCCCTCATGGAGAGCTTACAGTTGATGTACATCATTGGTTATTCGACTGCCTGGGACAAAAGGCCCCCAGCCCTCTGTCTAACACATCCATCTACAAGACAAAAGGAAGAGAAAAGTCAGACACATGCAACAGTGGGCCCCCACAAGACTGCCTTTACTCAGGTAAAAGAACATTCACAGGGCCCCATCCACTGAACCAAATCTGGTGACGTCTTTTTAGTGAGGTCAGTCAGCAGGTTGGTGAAATCTGAAAAATTTGGTACAAACTTTGTCAAGCTCAGGACAGTGAGCAAATGAGGATCCAGAGCACAACAGGTAAGTTAGGGTGATTTACTGACAATAGAGTTATAAATAATATTATAAACAGAGGAGGCAGAGCTTCAGTGGAGGTCTGGTAGTTCACACCCAGCAACTGCTCGGTGGGCACTCCTAGGAGGGAACACAGCAGAGATAAGAGTGGGGTGGAGACTGGAGATAATGATTCCAATGATATATTGTACCTTTGTTGAGGTTGAGGAACTCCGTTCTCCAGGAGGCACACCAGAGAGGGGTGGATAGGGACCAAATGGAAGTCCAGATATGTTACTTCCATCCACCCAGTTGCACTCTTCTTTGGATTTGCCATGAACCCTGTGCATCATAAGTCTCTCAGGACAGCTCTCAGATATAAATGCCACTGCCAATCATTACTATAAATTATAATGTTGTCCATGGAGGCAGTGTATACACTATGGAGGTGGAAAATGTTTGTCCACGAGGTCCAAATATGTAACACAAAAAGATGCGTTACTAATTGATGAAAACCAACAGTGTGGGAAAGGCAATATTATCTCAGTCAGTCACATATAGCAGTCAAGGGAATCTGCAAACACCCTTTTGTAAAATAAATAATGTTAAATAATATCCTCCTGAGACCCCAAAATAAATGTTGTGTGTCTTCTCATTTCTTCACACTGCTTCTGTCCCTCACCACCCAATAACTATTGAACTTGATCAATGTCTTCAAATAAGAAGTTTGGGAAAAGAGTAATACCCAATGGCTCTCATGTGAGGATCTTACAAGGACATGCATATTGTTGGGGGAAAAAATGGTGTCCTCATAAGAGGACACTGGGGTCTCAAGAGGATATATAGATTTATGCAGTGCCTAAATGCGGAGCTCCCATATGATTTCCTTTACTTGATAAGTTTTTCGTGGGAACTTTCAAACCACATACATGTATCTTACATGTATAAAGATGAATTCATTTTAATAACTTGTTAATAGAAGGGAATAAAAATGAGGTAACCAAACACGCAACCGTAGTCTCAACATGCAAAGTACATCATTTAGAAACTGTAGCTTTAAAGAACATTTCAATTACAAAAGAATATCATTAGTTGTTTAGTTATTTCACATCATTAACAATGACATCATGTCATGTTACCTGACTATTATATATCTCTTCTATATATTACATTCTCTATATTACTCTCTCCCAGAATTTTCTCACATTTTTCCTTTTTCAAGATATAAAATCTGCTGAGTAGAGATGCTTCAATAATGAAATATTTTCACACTTTATTTTGTTTGTATATTTGTATTCAGCACCCTTGTCTCTGTTTTTAAGTAAATATTTTTCCTCCCTATGTTTAAACTTATATGAGGTATACCTATTAGACATGTCGCTACATCTGACATCACATACGCATGCAACACTCTCCAGACCGCGCATGTGCATTTCGACAGGCAAGCGTACGCTATAGGTTTTTCTTGACATTCCACAAGCAACTCGATGGTTAGATGTTTTTTTCTTATCAAGGGTGCTCCGCTGGTGCGGTGCGAGCTCTGCTATAATCAAGCTGCGACTAACAGATAAAGGCTTGGGATATACATCAAATTTAGACACCATATTGACTTTTCAATAGGTCACACAGAACCAGGCTGACCCATCAGACTTAGGTACCAAACCATCCAGCTGATTCAGCTGCTCCGGTGACTCCAAAAACACATCAAGCATGGCCTTGAGTTCATCTTGAACCACACTTATTTTTCAGTTTAGGAAGTCTATTGGGGAGTCTCAATGTGGTGTTCTATGAGATCTGTACCATCCGGTAGGGGAGAAAATACATCTGCAAATTTCTCCTGTAATTGTGCAACCTGTGTTCTCTGGGGTGAATTTAGCTGTAATTTAGTGACCTTCCAGTTCTGCCCTTTCCAGAACCACTGTCACCAGAGACACAGGAACCTTTTCTCTCCGCAATTTCAGGAGAAAATGTGCTATATTTGACATGTACCTCTATCAATGAATTTGATAGTCGACATCCCCTACTTGCTGTGTGCTGTGTCTCAAACTAAACTAATCACTTTGTGAGTAATTTAGGGCTCAATATGGGCAGTAAACAAGTTCTTTGTCTCTTGGTGCAAATTCCCTTAAACAAGCTGGGTTAGCTGACATGCTTGATGTTCTTGAGCCTGTAGCAAATTCTCCTGGGATAGCTGACTGATCATGTAAAATTTTGCTCATTGTTACCTCCTCCCGTCTTTCTCTAATGACATCTTGCACACCATGCAGCTTTTGGCCATAAAATAATTCAAAAGGGGAAAAACCCAGTGTAGGCTTGTGGGACTTCCCACATGGTGAATAAGAGAGCCTCAAGCCACTTATCCCACTTATATGAAACATTGTGAATGAACTCACAAATCATTGTTTTAAATGCTTTATTAAATCAGTTGATGAGCCGACCCTCTGACACCAAAGAGTTCTGACTGCAGCTGTGCATGCAGAAATGTTGTGTAGTTACACCGCTTTTGGATATTGCATTGCATAGTCCAATGTGACTAACATAAAGCAGCGTCCATGGGTGGAATTATCTAATGGCCTGATGTATCACAGTTCTTTCAAGCTGTATCTCTATAAAAAGAAATGGGCACAGTGGTGCTTTTGGTGGGGCCAGTGGAATAACCTGGCATTTGCAGCATGCTGCACACCATTGACGAACATCACTGCCATGGTCATGTCGAGGCTCAGCAACATTATATTGTAATAAAATAAAGTCAGCTGATGAATAAATGTACTTAAATGTATGTAATGTTATCCCATCATAGAACTTTTACTCCCCCAATGACATGGATATAAAATGAGGCTCAAATAGCAAAAGAGTGGTTCAGGGAGCATGAGGAATCATCTTGACACATGAACTGCCACCACAGAGTCCTCACCTTAACCTTATACAAAGACTTTGGTATGTGCTGGATTTGTTTCATTTTCATTTTCTTGTTCAATGCTGCAAAGCAAAGGTTCCTTATACTTACACATAAATGATTAAATTAAATGTTTCTACATTAAAAATTCTATAAAACACAGTAAACAGTAAGAAATTAAACAAAATCTATATTTGGAGTGATGACCCCTTGCTTTAAAAATACAAAGTATGGGGTCTCATCCTGCTTCTGCTCCAATTACAAATCCCTATGGATGGAGGGACGTTAAGGTTAAGTGGTCTGGAAAGTGAATTAGCATATGTTTCTTTGCCCCTGCCCAGCCACAAGAAACTCAGAGAATACCTCAGAGAAACTACCCAGAGGTAGTCTGGGTATGACATAGCTGTAATCAAGAAGTCACAACAGGCCAGTTCAGTTCTGTGTTGACTACAAAAATGTCAACACGCTGTCTAAATTTGATGCATACTCAATGCCTTTCATTGACAAACCGCTCAGTTAGGTCATCAGTTAGGTACAATGACAAGGTGACATCTAGGATAGTTGTTGATTACACAAAAGCATTTGACATGGTAGATCATGAGTTTTGATGCATTTGGAACAGTCATATAGAATAATCAATCAGGAATTTAATAGGTGTTTCTTACACTTGGCCAGCAGATTGCAGGCGGTTTAACTAGATCATAGAATGTCTTGCAAAAGACAGGTAAAACCGAGAGGGTTCCTCAGGGATCAATTTTTGGTCTCCTATTTTTTATATTATTTATCAATGATCTGCCGTTGCATGTTTACTCTCAAGTGGACCTTTGTGTATATGGCACTAGAGTCTCTGCTGCAGCAATCAGGGATTTATCACAACAGCTTTTTAAAGTACCTTTGGGCAAGATGCAGTCCTGTGCTAACTGCAAAAAACTTCTCCAGAATGAAGAAAACTTCGGTTACTATTCCGAAGGTCAGCGGTTCAATCCCCACTATCACCACTGTTGGGCCCTTGAGCAAGGCCCTTAATCCTCAATTGCTTAGTTGTATAAAAATGATAATTGTAAGTCGCTCTGCATAAGAGCGTATGCTAAATGCTGTAAATGTAAATGTAAGAAAAGACAAAGGTCCTAATAGTTTTTTAATTTTTAAAAAAAAAAATTAATTAATTAATTAATTTTTTTTAATGTTTGTTTTATGTCTGATATTCTGTATATGTAAAACTTGGTGCTGCTGCCATTTTGGCCAGGGCTCACTTGAAAAAGAAATCTTGTAATCTCAATGGGACTTACCTGGTTAAATAAAGGTTAAATTAAAAAAAATAATATAGGCATGCCTCCAGAATTTATGTTGATTTGCATATTACAGTAAATTTAGGTAAAACACTAGCTATTGTAGCAAATGCAATCCTCTTGGGGTAAAAGATTGATGCTAAACAAGCTTTGATGAGCATATAGATAAAATTGTAAAAAAATCCTCATCTTATGAATAGAAAATGAGGGCTTTTCTACCACTCAGTCAGCATATTCAACACTATAATGCAATGATTCTCCATTTTATTAGTTATGGTAGTACAAAGTAGTAAACTACACTCTCAGAATACTCATCTTTTAATGTCATGTGCTCCAAATACAAGAGGGAGACTGAGGGTGGAAACACTACTGTATTAGCAGCTCGCCTTTGAAACAGTTTACCCTTAGCTCATAGGAAATTGGACTTTCTTAATTGTTTTAAGCATAATTGGTGAAATAAGGTATTCTTAGAACAACATTTTATATAATATTACTCTTACATGGTCCTGATTTCTTTCTCTTGTTTGTGTTGCAGGCCAATGTGTTGGACAGCTCCCTGGCCTGGGACAGAATGTGGAGGCAGAGCAATGCAAAAAAAATAAAAAGGTCAGAAAAGGTGAGTGAAAAAACCTCACACCTGGAACAGATGCAACTAATAATTGTGTAATTGTGTGTTTGTTTGTACGACTGGTGGAGGTAAAAAAGATGGAGGACAGAGGGAAGTCACTGACTAACCAGCACAGCATTTTAACAGTTCAGAGGGTAAAAAGTGAAAAGTACCCTATAGAGAATAAAGAGTGAAGCTTTGTACCTACTGCCTGGATTCTTCAAAACCAGGATTGAGGAGTGTTACACACAGGTTTGGTTTTAAGCACAGACTTAGATCCAAACATGGGGACAGGTTCAAGTATGGGTGTAGGTTGAAGCACAGGTTCAGGTTCATGTGTAGGCACACATGTGGATTCAGGCACACATACAGTTTTAGGTGTAAGCACATATACAAAGACCAATTAGGATTCAATCACCCATTCAGACTCAACCCTTTAACTTGTATTCAAACACTAATTCATGTTTAACACAGACTGAGATTCATACACAGAGTACGGACATTCAGAGATTCTTACACACATTCAGGCAGTGATCCAGACATGTGTTTAGGCCAAGAGTCAGGCACGAAATCAAGTATGGGCTCAGACTTAAATTCAGGCATAAGCTCAGTCTCAGACTCACGCATAGGCTGGAGCCCAAGTTTAACACTGGACAATGTCCAGGATGCCTTAAAGAGGTCACAGCAAAATATGTCAAATGTGACATAAAACAAAACAAAACAAAACAACGATTAGTCAACATAGTTGTGAATCTTTTATTCCTCTACATATAGTAAACTCTAATAAATGTTTGGAAACTGCTGCTCATAAGCAGAGAGTGCAGGTTTTGCTTTTGCTTATTTGTTGTTTGTAGAGCTGCTCTGGTGGAATTGTCTGCTCTACAATTCTTCACAATCACATGAGTGTCAGTTTATTATCACTACACTAGGGATGTAACTAAATATGATTGCATTATTTAGGTGGGGAAACTAGACAGTATTGGGACTGAGATCCAGTGGGGTGAAACAAAATGTGCCATGCAAGTGGCATTTACATAACTGCCTGCTCAGGGCTATGGTGGGTTAAATTAGATTACTATATATAACTTATATTTTGGGAAATAGATCTAACTACATTTTAAGGATGTACTAATGTACATAAGAAAGGACATAATGTATTCATCTCTATTTGACACCAGTTAAGAAATGGAGTTATAAAGGACTCTCACAGGTACAATTCACTGACAGTACTGCCATTTCTGCTTCATACTACTTCTGCACATCACTGTTGTCCAGTGTTTTTAGCAATTCTGGGAAATAGTGGTAATCTTCATCAAATGCTGGTTTTAGTTCAAATCTGAATACACATATAAATATTTTGAGCACTAAACAGATAGAGACAATGCCATTGTATTACACCCCTATAGCACAAAATGTATTGCCTTTATGTTGGAAATACAAATACACAACCAAAAGTTCACAAGTTTGACCACCAAGTTTGTTTTGTGCTCTCTAAAGACTTTTCTTCAAAGGTCAATAAGTCATCATTACAATTCCTTCATATTTATTCACCCCAGGTGTAAAATGAGCACATCACTTAATATTTCAATCACACCATATTTTAGTGGTTAGCAGCTGCTTTTGTGTGAAACAGGAACACCAGTTGGGCATGTACATCTTTCCTATTTCTGTTTTGCAGCTAGATTAGGGATATTGAGGTAGCGACTATATTGGATAGTTAATCTTTGGTAGTAATAGATGATACTTCTGGCAATTAGAAATTTTACTGAGGGGCAGCTGGTAGCTTTGAACTGTTGTTATATTATGGATTTATCACCTGAATTGCTAGATTCTTACTCAGTGCATGCATGTAGAAATTGACAACAAAAAGACAAAGGTAAAATATTCTTTAGGATACCACATTAGGTTACTTGCCGTGATGAAAGGAGCACCAGAAAATTTGTAAAAACATTGTGAAAATGTCTTTCTAACCTGTCACTGTTGTTGAATGCAGTCGAGTCGTCGCATGCTCATGTGTAGCAGTCACTTTGTAAATTTCTTAGTACTACTATCTCACATCAAGAAGGTCCTGGGTGGGCTCCCAAGTGGAGTATCAGCAAGATTTTAGGTTAAAATCCAGGTTGATGCCGCAGCCATCTGCAACCAGGAGTGCATGGGAGTTAATTGGCTGATCTCTTATTGAAGGGAGGGCATACGCTCAACCCTGTGACTCACAACAATCACCAGCCAATCATGGGCAACTGTGAGCTTATTCATACAAAGCAGCAGATAGTGCTTTCTCTCCGAGTGTGTTAGGCCGCCCCAGAATGCAGTTTGTAAAAGAGTTCATGTTGGTGGTGATCGTATGTGAGAGGGTGGCAACACTTGACGGGTGGGGATCGAGATGGGTGTAGTTTGCTTGTTCTCCCCATGCTTGCATGAGTTTCTCTCATAGTTCATAGACATGCATATTAGGCTAATTGGGTATTCCATGCCCCTGGGTATGATTGTGAGTGTGATTGGTTGTGTGTTTGTGTGTGTTGGCGATGCAACACTCTGGTGAGCTGTTCGGGGTGTACCGCACCTTCACCAGAGTCAGCTCAGGGTTCCAGCCTTTCTGTGACCCTAATAAAAGATAAACTTTATGCTTTATGTTACGTTTCCAAAGCTAAGCATCCACATTAGCATGCAAGCCTCTTCTCTAGCTTGTGCTAATTTGTGTGTGTGTGTGTGTGTGTGTGTGTGCGCGCATGCATGCATGTTTGTGGGGGGGGGGTTTAAAGAGGTACTACAGAGTATGTAGGGCACACATTTACACAATCATTTATGGATTATGGATGCTTTACCTATGGGTAAATACGTGTGTGTGTGTATATATATATATATATATATATATATATATATACACACACACACATATATATATGAAAAGATCAATATGATGATCTTGAACACAGTGATGGATTTATCACAGATGGATTTTTAAGTCTTTCCTCTGTGCTCTGTTCACAAGAACATTTAAATGTAGTGGGAAGGCGGAGGGCATCTCTCTAAACTGCTGAAGCTAGGCTTATGCAATGAAACACTGACAAATGAGGTGAAAATGAAAAAGGGAGATACACTGGGAATGGTGAGATATAAAAATATATCAGTGGCATGGAAAGTCAAAGAAAAAAAGAACATAAAAAAGAAGTAATCGGATTTAAAGACACAAAGAGGAATATTTGCTTGGGGAAAAAGACTATCGGTAATATTTAGTTATTGTCATAAGGATGTGAGCTATTGTATTCGTGAATAAATAAATATATTAATTTATTAATTTATTAAATAATTATTAAATAATAAGCAAAGAATGAACAAAAGCAAAAAAAAAGGCTGAGAGATGAATTAGAGAGCTTCTACATACCATCTTTTGTAATCTAACATGTCAGAATTTCATGCATTTCAATCATTTCATGTGAATATTTAATTACATCACTGTGTCTCTCTTACAAATTAATCAATGATAAGTAATATTTCATTCAGTTTTTATTTCTTACCCACTTCAGTAGTTGCTTGAAGACAGAAAATATAATTGCTTTGATGGTTTGATTTCTGATGTTAGGGCACTAGTTCAGCCAGTTATCCTAATGTGCATGTCTTTGAATTGAATGAGGAAACTGGAGTACCTGGAGGAAACCCATGCAAGCACGGGGAGACCATGCAAAACCATGCCCAGGACTCGAACCCAGGACCTTCTTGCTGTGAGGTGGACGTGCTTACCACTACAGTACCCTGACACCCAAGAAGAAACATCTGATTCAAGATTTTCTTGTGTGGATACCAAGCAACAAGCAGACTGTAGGTTTCAGTGGAATGTGTGAGTGCTTGGAACTACAGAGTCTGATGTTTTCACTTTTCTAAGCTGCATCATTTACTCATTGACGGTTTGCTAATTGCCTGAGTTGTTAAATTATTGTAAAAAGCTCTAAATTGTGTTCTGTTGTGTGCCTCCAGGACTACACTCACTAATCTCTAGGTTATGCATGAGTGCTCCACTGAATTCTTTGAGTTGGAGCTGCCTACAGGTGCTTATTAGAATTAAGTGCAAATCGGGTAATTTTACTAATTAGGTTTTCTTATCTATTAAGCAACAGAACTCATTAATTAACTAAGATGGTAGTGTGCAGATTTGGATGAAGAATCAGATAGCGTTGTGCTGCTGTTTAACGGCTACACCACTGTATGCGCCAAAATATTTATTTGCCAGTGTTTTGAGAGCTCTGATATTGCCAGAATGCTGTCAACCTGTTGGCAAATTCTCTCATTTCACTCTTTTGCCGAACCGATTAATCCAATTAGGGTCACAGGAACCTATCTCAACCGAGGGTACACTCTGAACAGCAACACACACACACAACCATTCGCACTCACACCTGGGGCAATTTAGAACAGCCTATTAACCTAATGTGCATGTTTTTGGACTGTGGGAGGAAACTGGAGTACCCAGAGGAAATCCACATAAATATGCCATTGCTGAGCCCTGAACTTGAACCCAGAACCTTCTTGCTGTGAGGCAGACATACTAACCACAACGCCACCGTGCTGCACAGTTTGCAATTTAATTACAGTCAAATATGTATGCGTGGTGTGACTGGAATCCATCATGTTGCTCCTCTATGAAGATGGTGTGCATTTATTTTTGTTATCCATTACACATTATACCAATATCTAGACACAATACAGACCTTAATAAGCTGCAAGAGTTAGACTACACAGTTAGAAACCTCTGTAAGTTTGCAAGTGAGCATCTGTGTCCAAGTGACGGCTTGTAAAATAAAAAATATAAATTATTTTATTTGTTTTTCTTTCCAATACTCATACCATAGGTTGTGTGTGTGTGTGTGTGTGTGTGTGTGTGTGTGTGTGTGTGTGTGTGTGTGTGTGTGTGTGTGTGTGTGTG
>JBCNYH010000003.1:20855968-20866408 GCA_039654325.1 Tandanus tandanus
GTGTGTGTGTGTGTGTGTGTGTGTGTGTGTGTGTGTGTGTGTGTGTGTGTGTGTGTGTGTGTGTGTGTTAGCCCTGCAATGGTCTGGTGAGCTGTTCAGGGTGTACCATGCCTTTGTCTCATGTCAGCTAAGATAGGCTCCAGTCTTCCCCTAACCCTAGTAGGATTAAACAGTTCGAGATGAGTGAGTAAGTGAACACTCGTACCATTTTGAACCAAATCAGAGCGCTATAAATTAACCCATAATCTTCATTTCATTTTTAAGATGGTGCGCTGTGTAACATTAGCCAGTAATGACATACGAGGAACATAATAAAGTTCATTACTAACTATTGTTCTTATGGAATAATATTGTGTGTTGTTATTCAGAATTCAACAGCTTGACTTGTCAATTTTTGACTCATTATAATTAGTATGTCTGACTGGAGTCTTAAAAGTTAGATCATATATGCAGAACATATGACAGATTACTGCATTGTTGTCTCCACAAAAGTTTTGGATCTGTATCGGAGGTGCAGTGTTAAGAACTGTAGGTAGGAGCATATGCATAAAACTGCCAAAAAGAAGAAAAGAAAAAGCGGATATTTTGAGAATTTATACACTGAACAGCCATAGCACAAAGGACACAGAAATATAAGTGTTCAAAGATAAGTGTGGAGGACAGACAGGGGGGGTCTTTCTTTCATATCCTATTACAAGAGACAGGAGGATTTCCCTGCATGTGCTGAGACAGGTAAGGATTAACCTCTTTCCAGCGGCGAGACACACACCCACACAGACACGCACACATTTGAACGACAGCCTGCCACAGGTATTAGTACCATTCGAACATTTTTCTAGGCTTACTTTGAGTAAGTGTTTTATAGGAGCTCAAAATCATTGTGCTTGTAAACCTGCCACCCCTCTGTTCCATCCCTTCTGAATTACTGTGCACATGCAATATTTTGATTATCAGTATTTTGATATATATTTAAAATTTATATAAGATGCCTTTACTTCTTCATGTAAACCAAAAGTATACATAAAGGTGTATACAAAAAGACAAATGCTTTAAAGAGTTTAGCTGGCAAAGTGTGTAAAGGATAAAGTTACATCACATCAAGATTTGTGGGGCTTCTTCTAAAATAAAACAAAACAGGTATGATACCTGCCCCTGATTCAGTGATGGTAAACTTCATATTTGGTTCATTACCCTAATATGACAATTCCAAATATTTATTTACTGTCTAAAAGCAGAGTTTTCCATAAGACCTTTGTGAGCTGTATTTATTTAATTCATTCATTTTCTAAGCCGCTTAATCCTAATTAGGGTCACGGGTAGGCTGGAGCTTATCTCAGCCGACTCTGGGCAACGGCAGGGTACGCACTAGACAGCTCGCCAGGCTATTGCAGGGCCAACACACACACAACCATTCACACTCACACCTAAGGGCAATTTGGAACCGCCAATCAGCCTACTGCGCATGTTTTTGGACTGTGGGAGGAAACCAGAGTACCCGAAGGAAACCCACACAAGCATGGGGAGAACATGCAAACTCCACACAGAAACTCCGAGCCCAGGAATCGAACCCAGGCCTTCTTGTTGTGAGGCGGACATGCTAACCACTGTGCCACCGTACCACCCCACCACCCCGTATTTATTTTCTGTTCAAAATTAATTATTGTTCTAATGTTTTAAAAGTTTTAGCCATGTTCTGCTGACAAATCAGTAGAATCTTTGGAATTCTTTTTTGCTTCGCCAAAAATATTCTGTGCTACTAATATAAGTATTCTCTGATCAGTATTTTTACCTCTGGTAGGGCAGGTACGTGTATGTTTCTTTCTTGGTGAAAACAAATCTCAATTATTGATTTGGGTAGAAATAACCTAAAATATATTAGGTGATTAGAGATACTAGTTATGAAGCAAAATATTTTATATTAGGAGCTGGTTTTCAATTTTTTTAACAGCATTTTTCTTTGAACCTTTGGTTGTACACACACGGATAGATAACAGCTATGAAAAATCAGGTCTATGCATTTTCATGTTTTCTAAAGTATATCCGCACTTTGCACTTGAAGCTCCACTATTAGTCGGCTTGCTAGCCAGATACCTGACACCTATATATGGATCTGAACACACCATGTCCCTTGGATATTTTTACAATTTGATCACTGAGCACTACTACTAAAGGTTCAATACAACTGTGGGGTGAAAGGGAGTGGGCGAGAGAGAATGGAGGTGTCCGGCATGTCAGAATTCAACAACAATAAGCATGGAGTTTTACTGAGGAAGGAGGGCTGAATTCCATAGCCTTGCAGAAGCATAAGATGAACAGGTAAGTACGTGATCGTTTCCATATGAATGTGCCTATAAAGTGGCCCAGTGAAAGAGTGAAAACATAACTGGCCTGTTTAACTAAATCAAACAAGAGTGCTCTTAAGAACATGAATAAACATGAGCATTTCACAAAAAAAAAAATATGGTAAGAGAACAGAAAGCACACCTCACCTCTCACTGAAAGCTGCCAAACTGCACTGCTTAATATGCTAGTGCAAAAGGCCATTAGAGGAAACACAGCACAACACACAGCCATAAATATTAAACTAAATGCAAGCTTTAACCTAAGCTTCTAAGCCCACTACTGCTGCTGTAAAACCAGCCACAACTGGAGTGCACACAACTAAGCCAGACAGAGAGAAAGCAATGATGCTGAGAGAATCTCTTGTCTCTCCTATGGTGGTTCTGTTCCCACCATCCACAAATACACTATTCACATGCCTCATCACTAGAGGAGAGATGGGACTCCAGCACCTTTTCAGTTATCACTGATGAGACCCACTCCCCCCTGTTACACAGACATTGTCATTGCCATTTACACTAGAAGTCTGTGCGAAAACCCATGAGCTTGCAGCTCTCATCTACTCAGGAGCTTCCGCCAACTTCAATCACCAAGTGACTGTGTGAGATTCCTGTCTTAAGGTGTCTCAGAACATGACATTTCTGTATATCACAACCTCTAGGACTTCAACAAACAAAAACCCAGTGACCTGCCTGCTAACAAACGTTACAACTGCATGTTCCACTCCTGTGCATGGCCAAAATGATTGTCTGTCAAGGAATGAACAGCTAGAAATAGAAGACTAAATCAGTAAAGTGCTTATATAGGGATACATTTGTCCCTTCACATCCCCAGCATCTGCTGGCTTTATTTTTTTATTATTATTTTTTTTTGTGTGTGTGAAGAAGAAGCAAGGAGGTCTCCATTGATTATTGAGGTCTCAACAAGGTTACAGTGAAATACCCTCACACACTGCCTCTAGTGCCTGCCATCCTGGAACAACTGTGGAGCACTACTATTTCCCCAAGCCGCTTATAACCTCATCCTTATCTGCCCTGGAGACATGTGGAAAATGCTATTCAGGAACATAAGCAGGCACTATGAGTATACAATAATGCCATATGGGCTCTCTGGCACCATGTCAGTCTTCCAGTGCCTAATCATCAACAAACTCAAAATTCATCAATGCCATTACTGACAACATACTTGTGTATTCCACTGCACTGACTCCACATC
Organism: Tandanus tandanus; assembly: GCA_039654325.1. Lineage (NCBI taxonomy): Eukaryota > Metazoa > Chordata > Actinopteri > Siluriformes > Plotosidae > Tandanus > Tandanus tandanus. The sequence goes on from JBCNYH010000003.1 coordinate 20,859,524, forward strand.
AAGCATGTTAGAAAGGTGCTGAGAACAGTTTCACAACCATCTATACATTAAAGTGGAGAAGTGTGAGTTTGATGTCACAGAAGACACTTTTTACAGGTACATCATTGGGCCTGACAGTGTGGCCATGAACAAATACAAAGTTAAGGCCTAAGCCTAATGCCATGAATGAACTTCAGAGATTCCTGGGGTTAGCAACTTGTACCAGAGGTTCACCAGGAACTTTTGCATCATGAGTAGCCCCTTATAACTCTTCTCAGAAAAGAAAGAACAATAATTCATTGGAATTCAGATGTACAGCAAGGGTACAAAAAGCTGAAGTTGGCCTTCACCACTGTGCCTGTCATGAAGCATCCTGATCCTGACCAACCCTTTGTTGCATAGGTGGATACATCACACTGAGATATGGGAGCCATCCTGTCAATGAGACACAGGCATAAGCCTAAACTACTCCCCCTGGTGTATTCCTCCTATAAATTGTCAGCAGCTGAGAGGAATTACAAGGTGGGTGACAGAGAGCTCCTAGCCATCAAGATTTCTAGCTGGAGAAAGCCAAAAAACATTCATTTAGAGTTTGAAAAGACCATAAAAACTTACAATACCTGCAAACTGCCAAGAGTTCACAATGACATACTGTATCAACCTTCTCCAAGAACACATGGTTCATCAACACCATCGAGTGGGACTTTAATGAAGAGCTTACAAATATGCTACCTTATCACATCCCACCAGATTGTCCTCCTGACTGTACCTATGTGCAACCCCACCTACACATACACCTCATCCTTTGGAAATACAAAGGAACTGATCAAGGAGGAGTACTGATGGCCTCAAATGAATGAAGACTTTGCTTGCCGTGTGAATTCCTGCCTTGACTGTGCCTGCTCCAAAGTACCTCACACTCTGCCCAGCAGGAAACTAGTGTCTCTGGAAGTTCCTTAACACCATTTGTTTTCATCTTGCAGAAGATTTCCTAACAGACCTCCCACAATCAAAAGAGTACATCACTATCAAGCTAATACGCAACAGATTTTCTGAATTCTTGCACCTTATTACCCTTCCCAGCCTCCCGACAGCCTATGAAAACAACAGAGATCTTGTTTACCCACATCTTCAAGAATTTTAGCTTGCCAGAGGACATTGTGAGTGGTCATGGTGTCCAAATCACATCCCCGGTATGGAAAGCTTTTATGGATAAACTGGGAACCACTGTTAGCCTCACATCTGGCTATCCTCCAAAAGCCAATGGGCAGGTGGAGCGCATTCATTAGGAGTTTGGCAGGTTTCTACGCACATACTGCACAGAGTCACAAGATGACTGCGCATGCTTTTTACTCTGGGTGGAACATACGCAAAACTGCCTGCTCCTTTCCACCACTCCATCCCAGTGTGTCCTCAGCTACTGACCTGCACTATTCCCATGAAATGCCCAAACCATGGTGTGAGGAAGTTATGTGAACAAGCATACCAGAATAAAGGAGGCCACAGATAAGATACCGTGGTACACCAACCTGGAGACTGTGTCTCGCTATCCACCCATAACATGCAAAACATGCCTGGCAACAAGACATTCAGCCACAGGTATATTGGCCCCTACAAGATCATTAAGCGCATCAATAACATCACTTACTGCCTTGCACTCCCTCCTTACAGCCATTTATCTCCATCTTTCCATGTGTCACAACTAAAACCATTCACTCTAGGCTCTCTGGCACTGCACTCAACCTCCAGCTTCCCCCCAGAGTCTCACAACATTGATGGACGATCTGCATAAACACATGGTGAGAGTATGACTTTACTCCAGACCCAGAAGCAAGGATTACATGATCACATGTTTAACTTTGGTGCATTGGAATTCCACAGTCTTGGAATGTACATGGAAATGCCCTTCATACTGCAAAAAGCCTTATATTTTATATAATGCTGAACTTCTTAAGCCAATTATAAATATTTTCTTAGGGATATTCAATATGCAATATAAATACAGTGCTTGTAGTTCTTACTAATTCATGTTCTTAGGCAAGGTCGCAATTTTTGGGGTAATGCTGACTGCAAGGCAAACGAATTCAACCCAAGATGGAGATCAGTTTATTGTAGGGCACCATGCACACACAGATTCACACATTCATTCATGTCTAAGGCAGTTTAGCATAATCCACCTACTTGCATGTTTTGGACAATTCAAGAACCCAGAGGAAGGGGTATTAAAAAAGATATTAGATACCATGCTGAACCGAGGTTTGTATTCAGGATCGTGGAGCATTAATTTAATTGCGTTTTGTATTTGGAAATTTTATAGTTTAATTTAAGATTTACTAGGTTTAATATTTAGATGCCTTTCTTCAGAACAGAAGCTAAGTGAAGCCCAAAATAAAGCCTACTCTCCTTTTAACGTGTCCTGTCATTGTCATCACAATATAATGGCAAAAACACTCGGCTCTGGCTAAAGTGCTAACTGCACCAAAATGTTAATAATTATTCACTCCCAAGCAGTCATCCTCTGACAGATATAAAACTGAAGTGCATTTTGAGGTAATCACCACTTGGGAGGTATTTTGTGGTCATGGCCAAATTAAAATAAAACATGTTGAAGTTTTCGTGTTGAGTGAAATAATAGGCCTCATGATGGAAATCATAGAAAAGTTAACCGTGAGCTATGACAGTGGAGAAAAGCTAAAATGTCACTTTCACCAAGATATCTTAGTTGATGTATGTTTACTCCTGACATTTTCATCAGTGTAACTAAAAGATTTTTGTTGCATAAGGAACATTAGTAATAGTCCTGGTTTCTGTCCTCTAAAGAAAATAATGTTAACATCATATCCAGTTAGAATGTTATTTTGTATTTGCCACACGAATAGTCAACAAACCTCATTCAAGGCAGCAGAAACAGGTTAATCTGGTCTTGTTAAGATTGCAAAATGACTTGCAATCATCTTAGTCATGTTAGCTACAGTATGTGTTGCTGCACTCCTTTTAAAATGTAAATAAAACCTCCACTGAGCCTTTGTTAAAAAATCTGTGGGTTTCAAATGATTTATATTTTTGGAGCTGTTCACAGGTATATGCACTAATACCATATATAAAATAGTTGGTAATGCCTGGGTTGAAGGCAGTAATGTGGGGGAAGCCGTCCAAATTTTTGCAGTCAGGTTGTATGGATTAATGTTAAAAATAGATATATATGGAATGATGGACATCATATCTAAGATTGTCTTGGTATGATATTTTTACACTTTGCTTCTGCTTTTCCACTTTTATGGCTTTTACTGCTACCAACGACTGTAAAATTAAAAGCGCAAACATTCTTTGCTGCTGCATTCATTGTATCATTCACTGCAAAAAAAAAAAAATTTCTAGAAAATCTTTAAAAAATATATCCAAAATGGCATTATGGTGACCTACCAATGTGACAAACACACACTGATAAGTGAAATGGGTTTCCAATTGTTTATATTGGATTGTTTTGTTTTTAACTTGAGGCATTATTTTTTTTTAAGCCACATCAAAATTACAAAAATTTAAGATGCTAATATGGATACTCACTGTTAGGTTATTACTAATTTATTCTTTATTTTGCTCTATTTGGTGAGAGTAATGGGAGAATCAGATGTTTCACTGGTTATATGGAGGTACAGTATGTGAGGTGACTTTTTAGCACCCTAAAGCAGCAGTAAACTCCATTAGCCACTAAGTGTGATGTACCTTTTTTTCCAATCACATATAAAAACATGGCTTTAAACTAGAAAAGCACTCAGAGCGCAGACCTCCACCAAGGCTGCAAAAAAAAATTTCATTCCCTGCATCCAGACAATAATCTGGATCACTGCCAAAATTTTATCAATTGTTCCTTGTGTCGTTTCTGATGTGTCCTGAAAATTTCATTAAAATACATTCATAAGTTTTTGAGTAATGTTACTAAAAGACAGACAAACAAACGAATAAAACAAACCAATGCCAGTGAAAACATAACCTCCTTGGCAGAGGAAATAATGTGTAAATAGATAGAAAATTGCACAAATATGGACAAAACCCTTGTATGAGGTATTTCCAATATTCTTTTTTGGTATATAAGAAAAGGCAGAAACTCCAAACATAATCCTAGCAATAATTTCAGGACCCAAATGAAAATCTTTTGGCAAGTTGAATTTTTGTATTATAATCAAAATGTATTTATTTATTTATTTATTTTAAAATCTGATCAGGACCAAGCAAACACTCACTCACTCATTCACTCATTTGCCAAACCGCTTAATCCTCTAAGGTTACGGGGAGGGTGGTCCCTATCTCTAACAACACTGGGCGAAGGCCAAACCATCACAGGGCACACATAACACACAACACACACAGAGAGACACATAACCATGCACACTTACACTCACACCTAGGGGCAATCTGGAACGGCCAATTAGCCTAATGTGCATGTCTTTTGACTGTAGGAGAAAACCAGAGTACCCAGAGGAAACCCACGTTAGCATGGGGAGAACATGCAAACACCACACAGAAATGCCTCTCACTGAGCCCGGGACTCGAACCCAGAAGCTTCTTGCTGTAAGGCGGACATGCTGACCACTACTTCACCATGCTGTCAAGACTAAGCAAACATTCCCAGAATATTTCTATAGTGTTACATTCACAATGTTACAGCATGTGGCCTCCATCCATTAAATTTCCTCCCCAACACATTCACAATGCCTAACCAAGTGTCGCGCTGCAAAAGTTGTTGCTATAATCATAGTATTTAATCCACAGCAGTTTTTAGAACTTCTATGTTGTGAATGTTGAATAGATTTTTTTTGAGCAAGGCCCTTAACCCTCAATTGCTCAGTTGTATAAAATGTGAAATGTAAGTTGCTCTGGATAGGAGCGTCTGCCAACTGCTGTAAATGTAAATTTAATGAAAAGATTAAAATTGTAGCATTATCTTTGTTTCTCTGAGCTTCAGCCGCATATATGCTTGTAGACAGAGAGAAACAGTACAGAGACGCTAAACAATGTCTGCCAGGTTAGATAATAATTTGTGTAGACTCTGTGCAAATACAGATTACACACATGCATGCATGCAAAAACAATGCTGTTTATGAGTCAGAGGGTGCAGGAGACAAAGAAATTTCATAGAAATCCAAAGGAATGCTCATTTGCCCTTCAACACTCCCCTGCCTCTCTCTCTCTCTCTCTCTCTCCCCCGCCTGTGGAGAACATTGGCTAGGACTCATAGAGATGGGCATGGTTGCTAGGTGACCGGTTGTGGTTGCCATGGTGATTTTAAGTGGAACAGCTGGTCCAATCAGCATAAACTGCAGGCAGGCTAAGGCAGAGCCAGAGAGAGGAAGAGAGGGAGAGAGAGAGAGAGAGAGACAGAGAGAGGCCTGCTGAAGCATGCAAGATGGAGAGAAGGAGTGAAGAAGAGGAACGATGAGTGAGAGGGCTGAAGAGGAACAGAAGCGAGGAGGCAGACATTGAGAGAGAAAAAAGAAAAGCAGTGGAAGAGCAATGAAAAGGCAGCTCAGAGGAAGAGGCGGAAGAGGTGTGGATGCGAGGAGAGCAGAGGAAGGATGGTGTAAGAGGGTGAAAATTAGAAATGAAAAGATGAGAACAGGGAAAATCACAAGTTGAACATAAAGCTAGCATCCTTAGCACACTCACAGCCATCCACACACACACACACACACACACACACACACAGAACCCCGAAATCCAGCCCAACAAAAAGAAAAATGGTTATCTAGATCATGGCATAGATATGATCCATTCCACAGATATTTCCAGCCATATCACAAGTCTATAATCTGAATCTCATTTCATAATATATATACATTTAAGAGGTCCATTAATAAATGAGGCTTGATGCGGTTGGATTTCGTTAATTTTTTAGTGAAGCAGTCTGCAACAGCAATGATGTGTGGAGAGAGAACTATACATCCTAAGTAAATGTCAGAAATATAGCCATTTTTCAGGAAATTTTTAAATGTTCATCCTCAATTCCACACTCTTATCAGCACTGAGAAACTGCTCATCCTGTTAGGAGAACAGAAGGAGAGCAGCACTGGCAACACAGTACATCTCAGCCTGTAACCATCTGAGGGACAATGAATGACACACACACACACACACGCATGCATGTATGCACACACACACACACACACACACACACACATACACACACACAGAACCCCGATTGACTTAGATACAGAATGGTTATTTGTTATGTGCCTTCATCTCTCTCTCTCTCTCTCTCTCTCTCTCTCTCTCTCTCTCTCTCTCTCTCTCTCTCTCTCTAAAATTTCTGTCATTTTTAATGCTGAGACAATACTGTAACTGATGTAAATACTTTAACATTCATGCCAGTAAAGCATACTGAAATGAACTGAAGCAGTCGCACAATAATTTTGCACACCAGTGTGAATATGAGGGCACGATATTGAGCCTGTTATGACGCATAACTGTGGTGATTATGAGAACTATTACAACGACCTTTAACAGATGGGCATCAGTGGACAGGCTGCACAGCACAAGATCTTGACCCATACTATATGTAATGGTGTGTGTGTGTGCGTGCGTGCGTGCGTGCGTGCGTGCGTGTGTGTGTGTGTGTGTGTGTGTGTGTGTGTGTGTACGCATATTACAGAACTGCATCAAGAGTCACTGTAATGTGTCCATGCTATTCTCTCTTCTGTTCATCACTTTCCTTTCATTTTTAAATTCAAGCACCAAATAAGATTTGTAGTCATTTCCATCAAAGCTGCTGCTACGGTTTAAATTTTCAACACAATGCACCGGTGTGACATGAAACATGGATCAGAGAGAGAAAGGGGGACTTTTGGGCGTGTATGAATATATGTGTGTGTGTGTGGGGGGGGGGGGGGGGGGGGGGGGTGGAAAAGAAAA
>JBCNYH010000003.1:20909317-20928587 GCA_039654325.1 Tandanus tandanus
GAAGAAGAAGAAGAAGAAGAAGAAGAAGAAGAAGAAGAAGAAGAAGAAGAAGAAGAAGAAGAAGAAGAAGAAGAAGATGACGTTTCACTCATACGCGTTTCGTCACTTCCTGTTTTTTCCCGCGCTGGGATTTGATACCACTCTCCCTGAGCTGCAGTTGTTTCATTAATAAACAATGTCGACCCCTGGTTCTGACCCTGCTTGTTTACCGGATTTGTTACCGCTTTATTACCGACGGTTGTTTCCCTTTTCTCAGTACTTTCGGTGGTTGAACTACGGCGGTGGTGAGTGTGTTAGTTTACTGGGTTTAAACCTCTCTGTGTGGGGATAAGGTGACACTAGCTTCTGTAGATGATTTCTCTGATACCAAATCAACTCATTCTGGCAGGATTACCCTTCTGTTTATATGAAGAGTGCTACAGAACTTGCTTTACATGATTGTGAACTGCCTTTGTGTCATTTCTATTCTGCTGGTTGCTTGTTGTGATCAACCTTTTCAGGAGGAGCTGGTTAATGCATGCTCTTGTTTACTAGTTTACTACAGGGTTTACATGTCAAAACATTATTCTCTGGGGCAGAAATATGGCAGGATAGATTTTTTCACCAGAATTAAATGTGCATCCAGTACTTTTTTCTTATAGAGCAGAGATGTCCAAGAGTCTGATCTGCAAAGGGCCGGAGTGGGTGCAGGTTTTCACTTCCACCAAGCATTATCCTCACCTTCCACCTGTTTCAATCTCCGATCTAAAAAAAAGAATAATAAATAAGACTAGATGGTACGTCAGTGTTTCAATTTTGAACCTGGGTGTTAGCCATCTTGGTGAGACCACCTTGCTTTAAGATCCCAAAATGGAGCCATTGAAAGCCAACACAGCTCGAAAACCCTGAAATTTTATTTTGTTTAGTTCTTTTTTTTTGGTTTTTACCCCATTTTTCTCCCTAATTTAGTCGTATCCAATTCCCACCTATCAAGTATTGCCTTCCCTATCACATGACCACCACCAACCAGGGAGGGGCGTAAGCATGCACCTGCCCCCTCTGTGACATGCAGTGCCCGCCACCTGTCTTTTTTTCGACTGCTGCGCATGCGTATTTTGGGGGCGGTGTAACACATTCAAAGGCAAAGCACTATCCGCCCCCTCGTACGAATGAGCTCACAGACGCCCATGATTGGCTGGTGATCACTGTGAGTGACAGGGAAGTGAGCGTATGCCCTCCCTCCCGTGAGGCCAATTAGCTCCCATGGACTCCCGGTCACGGATGGCTGTGGCATCAGTCTGGATTCGAACTTGCGATCTCTGGGTTGATAGTTGCGCACCTTGTCGATAAAACCCTGAAAATCTTACTGCTGGCGGTCAAAATACCCTAAATTCATATAACTTTACCAATAATTAATGCCGAACTGCTTAATCTTACTATTATGGCTGCAGGAAGACTGGAGCCTAACTCTGAAGATAGGCTGGGAGAAGGCAGGGTACACCCTGAACAGCTCACCAGGGCATCACTCACCCACCCACCCAGGGTTACTTTGGAACAGCCAGTAAGCCTAACATGCATGTATTTGGACTGTGGGAGGAAACCGGAATACCTGGAGGAACCCCATGAAAGCAAAACCGGGAAACTCCACACAAACGCCCTCGCCTTCCTCAGGACTCAAACCCAGGGCCTTCTTGCTGTGAGGCAGATGTGCTAACCACTACGCCGCTGTGCTGTCCGCCAGTTTTAAACCCGATGAGGTCAAACTTTCTGGGATTTCTTTAGATGGATTCATGAGCGTGTGTCAGTACACGTCAAAAAGTATATAAAAAGAAGTGGTAGTGAGTAGTCAGGAAAAAGGCACAATGGAAATGGCTAGACAGTGGCTGTTTTTTTATGGCTCATTTTAATAATTAATTCTGATTGGTCAATTACAGTATTTGGTCATTATCGTGAAATTCAAGACCTCTCTGCTGCATGTTGGGTCTGATCACTTTTATTTCACTATAATGACTGACTCTCTGTACATTACCCCAGCCATTACATATTAGTTGTAAATATTACCAAGAAGAATGAAGGACTAATCAGTACCTGGCTGGGACACACAATGTTGAACTTTTGATTGGTTGTTGGGGAAACGGGATCGGCGTTTGGTTGTTAGGAAATCAGGGGTGAGCATAGTTGGTTATTGGGTGAAAAGGTGTGATTGGTAATTGGTAAACGTTAATTTTGCTTGCTGTTACCATTACAGGGTTACTTATCACATTTTAATCTACCTCTTGTGATTTAATTATGTCCAGTTAGGCTGATAAGTCACATTATTTAGCACTATTAAATCCCCAAATATCCATCTCATAATATCGTAGCATCGACCTTAATGAATCTTATTGTACTTGATTAATGACAATAAAAGTCATTCAAAATGTTCTGAAAAATCTTCTAAATGTTTTCCTCGCCAGTGTCCAAGAACTACTTCCAGAACCGCGAGTTCTCGTTCACTCTCAAAGATGACATCTATGTTCGGTACCAGTCGTTCAGCACTCAGAGTGAACTTGAGAAAGAAATGCAGAAAATGAATCCATATAAGATTGATATTGGTGCAGTTTACAGCCACAGGGTGAGCACATGCACAGTTGTTAAATACGCATCACATCCTGCGGTCATTCACATACTACTGCCCTGCATTTACAGCTGAAATATCAACTCTTGAGATGGTGGATGTTTGTGTAAACCTAACTCGTACCTGTTCCTGTGACTAACAGCCCAGCCAACACAACACAGTGAAGTCTGGAATGTTTCAGGCCCTGGAGAAAGAGCTGGTGTTTGATATTGACATGACTGACTATGATGATGTCAGAAGCTGCTGCAGGTGCCTGTCTATTTTCCAGCCATGTGATAGTTGCAGGGTACATGGATTTTTATTTATTTATTTATTTATTTATTTCAGTGCTGCAGATATTTGCACCAAGTGCTGGACTCTGATGACCATTGCCATTCGTATTCTGGATCGGGCACTAAGGGGTAAGAATTGTAACTGCCAGAGAGACAAAGGCGTAACTGGTGATGTAGCTAAAAAAATATTAGCTATTAATCAAGTGTGGTTTTTTGTTGTTGTTGTTGTTTTTTAAATAAATAAATAAATTCCTCAAGTTGATGCACTGAAACCTGCATTTAATGAGGGAATGCATGACTGATTTTCTTGGCACAAATTCATCAGACTACACTGCATGGTGTTCGGGGATTTTCCCATGTCTGGTCCAAATAATTCCCACAGAACGCCATGAAAAATTACTTTTTTTCAAGCTTCATTTTCAATCTTTATCCAGCATGCATTTGCAGAGTCTCCCTTTTACATTGAGAGTGAGCGAGTGAGATTTACTCTGTGAATATGTTTTACAATCATGGAAAGATGATGATTAAAGTATATGTTTGGGGTTTGATGGTGGAGGGTCTAGAGGATAAATTCTGTTTTAGAGGATAAATCTAATCCAATCAAATTGTTGATAGCTTGTACAGAAAATATGTTGCTGAGGAGTTTATTTTGGAAACTTAACGTGCATTTTTCTGAATTTTTTATATTTTCCATAGCACTTTCATTTGTCCATATCCATTTAAAAAAAAATCTGAAATATGTATAATTTGAAAGCTTATTTTCTAGTTTTTTCCGATAAGCACAAAATCTCATTTTTGCAAAAACTAAATTTGAACCATGTGACTGGTTTGGTGCTGGTGGGTCAAAAATAGAAACAAAATTAGCCCCAGAATAGCTTGGGTAAAGACATTATAGAGTACATGTAAGTGTAGCTTCACTTCACTTGTTTATTTGTTGTTGTGGAACAGAGGACTTTGGGTTCCAGCACCTCCTGTGGGTGTATTCAGGCAGGAGAGGAGTGCATTGCTGGGTTTGTGATGAAGCTGCCAGAAAGCTGTCAGTGGTGGCCCGTTCGGCCGTGGCCGAGTACCTCAGCTTAGTCAAGGTGAGCCTTTCTTCGACATCTGAGTTTGACTGTTACAGGGGTGGAATTTAGCAAAACTAAGCTACTGGCCAACAGGACTAGTGAAATTATGAAACTACTAGTCCTCCTTCATATTTACTGGTCAGGAACACTATCTTCTTTGCCTATTGGATTTATCAGGTCGCCAGCAGGATGACTTGCTAGCTAATTTCACGCGCCCTACTGATTTTTGGCTTGCCACGGGCCGGCGGACTAGTGTTAATTTCCACCCCTGCTGTTATGTTTGTATTGTTTTAGAAAACTACCCCATAAAGTTATTTGAAAGAATTTGATATCCAAGGATAACATCAGTCTTACTCAGCGAAAGCTTCCTGATCAAAGAATAAGTTAGAATCACTGATCACCACCCATGTAAACCAGTAACCCAGATAATTTAAATATAGAATATAATTTGCTTCTATTACAAGGGCAAGCACTTGCTGTTAGACTACACTCCCACAGCCACACCACATATCTATAGACCATGTAGTAAATCATTTAATCACATTTCACAAACACAATTCATGTGATGGGGTGGAAGATTGTAATACTTGTTGCTAATAATTTTGGGTCTGATTTATTGTTAGATACGAATGGATTCGTTCGTATAAACCTTTACACAAGACTTTGGTATTTATGAAAATCCCATAATTTTAGAAAAATGTGCATATTTTATTTGTGCATCTAAGTGTGCACAAATTTATGCATTAGAGGACAGACTAATGGAATGTAAAACCCTTATACAGTTAAATGAAGTGACGTAAGCAGTCTACCAACCTTTACACTGAAATTCTTCCCGCGTATTGTCATTAGGAAGATAGATTTCCGTAAATCTCTATTTCTGATCATTTTAGAGTTGTGGAACAACATGAAACTCTGTTTTTAATCAAACCATTCAGAAATACTCTTTAATTATCCTTTTTCTGTGTATCTATATGAGCTTTGTACCAAAATCTCTTCATGTATATGTGTATTTAGGGTGGTGAGGAGACACTGAAGAAAGTTGTGCTATCAGATCCCATTCACCCCTTCATCAGGTGATGTACCAACACACCCTCATTACAGAAATAATGGTTCAGTTATTTAGTAAATTATTACAGTGCGTTTACAAAATAATCAAAACAAAAAATAAATGAAAACACAAAAACATATTCTTTCAGCTTTATTAACTTTATGCAGTTTAGAAGAGCCGAGTAAGATATATATTAGGAGCAGTTCAGAGAAAAGTAATTCCTTAGGATCACTGAGATGGTTAATAGATCGCCCCATCTTAAAACCTCATCTGAAATACTTAAAAACTACGAGGTGTAACTAATCACCTTCTCTATTGCACCGCACGCTAATTGACTTGTAATCATTCTGTTTAGTTCAGCATAAAGCAGCTATTCCTAGAGCATTCCAGCACTTGGATGTATAACTGAATGCAAACAATCAAGTATGGGTTGCAAGGCACTATCAAAAGATATCAGGGATAAATCTGTAGACAGCACAAGTCAGGAAATGGATACCAAAAAAAATGGAAGGCTTTCTCTATCCTTAGGAGCAAAATAAAGTCCTTTAACCATCTAAGTGATTCTGGTTTTTATTACAGCTGTCCAAAACAGAGTTTTGGCTGAGTTATTGTAATCACCGGGATATGACGACTTTCTTATGAGAAAATGACCTTTAACCCTGTGTGACCTTGAAAGGTCAAACCCCAGCCATCTTGTAAATCCTTCAAACACTTATTTGGTCATGTGCATTTATTAACCCTAATTTTTACCCCTCAGCCCAATGGGCATGAGGGGAATTGTCGTCGTGTACAATGTCTCTCCACAGCTGCATTTTTTGCAATAACTCAAAAATGGCACTGATCATCAATATTTTTCGACTAGATGTTAGGACTGTGTACCTACACAAGTCTATTGATTTTTGTTGCAGTCCGACATCCAATATGGCCGCCGCAGCTGCCAACTTGTATATGTGTTTCGTGCACTGGCACGAATAAATGCCAAAAATGCCATCGCCAATCATTAACATTTTTGGTGTGGATGTTGGGACTGTGTAACTACACAAGTCTATTGATTTTCATTGTGATTTGATATCCAATATGGCTGCCACAGCTGCCATATTTACTTTGCATTCCTCTCACTAACTCAAAAACGCCGTCATACCTTTTATAATGTAGCGCGTGGGCGGGTTTTGCCTGGTTTGCGGGGCTATTTTTTATATAATGTCCTTCACTTGGCTGATATGAGTTGCATTCAGTGAATAGATCTGGAAAAATACTTTTGTCTTCATTTCAGGCTGCAAAGAGGCAAAATCCAGGTATTATGAATGGGGTGATTCTTTTCACTCCTGTCGATGCAGCCTTCTATATTGATCCACAGTATCTAATTCTTCAACTCTTGTTTTACAGCCAGTCTCTTATTGTAGTGGAGCACTACTTCCCTCAGTATGCAATCATCGGGCAGGACCTGCTGGGCAGTAAAGCAAGTGCTGACAAAGTGCTCAGCCTATTACCAGAAGATATCCTTTACTTCTGATTTTATGTGTATCTCATATTTTTAGACCAGGAATGAAATGGTGTTGTTAGTTTAACATTGAATGCACATATCAGGAAGGAGCTATTAAACACCTACCAGACTGAGAAGAATCCGATGAAGCGCTGGGAACAGCTGAGGTCTGCAGTGTATCAGAAAAGGGTACATCACTGAGGGGAAAATCCCTTTGCATTTGTTTTACTTGCTGCATAAACTGCAGTAAAGTTTGTAGTACTGGCACATCACCTTTTTATGTACACTGTGTCAGAAAAACAGGATGTTATTGCTTGTTAATTACATTTTAATTATCTTTATGGGTGAAGACCGGTTCATGCTATGTTTCTATAGCTAATTTATTATAGCGACATGTATACAAGAAAGATTTCAGCTCGAACTGTGGGTGTGTTTTTGTTGAACAGAATGCCAGTAAGAAGGGAGCACAGTACCTTGATAAGGAGATCATGCTGCAGTATTGTTACCCACGCCTGGATGTTAATGTCAGCAAAGGAGTCAACCATTTACTGAAAAGTCCATTTAGTGTCCATCCCAAAACAGGTGAGAAAATCTCTTCTCTGTATGAAGAGCAGGAGGTGTGTAGACTGGTCTGAATTCTTAACAATCCTGACTGCTCCAGTAGTGTTATTGTTTATACCCATCTGCTTCATTTTTCAAAATATAAACAATTTAATCTAATGCAACCCATAATCCTTTGTTGGGTTCTGTGTGCACCCACTGAAAAATTCCAAAACGTTTCTATATCAGGGTTTGAATAATAAATAATTATTCGGTGAAGGCGAGGTGAATGTCGTTGAATATGTCCCAGGATGGAATACCGAGGGAACTATTCACTCCAGTGACATACCACTGCGTCTGAAGTACATCATTGTGTTACTAAATACTACATGGGAACATAAGCAAAAAAAAAAAAGAAAATTATATATATTTTTTAAATGAATAATTGCATATTTTAACTATGACAGAACTCTGTGCTAGGCTAAAAGCTAACCCTAATGGGCCAGCCCTTCTGTTCTTTCTAGAATAAAATTTTTGATGGTAGGGACACATTTTTTTTATTTTCAAAAATTAGGAGTTTATTCTCCACCAAAAGTGACTTAAGTGGCCTGCTCTAAAGAACAGCCCTGCAGTTATTGCAGTCTCTTGTTGCCAGTTGCGGGGGAAGAAGCCATCCTTAAGCAGTATGCCCGAAGTGTAAGTGTGCCAACCAGCCGAAGCTCCCTTCTGTTCCAGTTGTTTAGGTTAGCATGCTAACGCTAGCCGACTGACTGTTCTGTTGATTCTAGACTTATTCCATTCAAAAGTAACAACACTTGGAATCAAGCTATTTGATGCTAAGAACATATTAAATTGTTTTCAAGAATTAGGCATTTTTTCCACAAAACACTCCAAGGAACAGGCCTCGGGTAATCAGCCATTATATGCAGCTTTGGGGTAAGACTCCCTTCTAACCTAACCAGTTACGATATGGAGACTCAAGAAAAGAAACCCTAAACCAAGCTTTTTATGGTTTATTTTATTATTTTAAAGTGTGATGATGCTGCTTGTTTCAAGTAACCGTGAAAAACTGTCAGTGTCTACTGTCTTGATTTATGCATTATCCACTCGGAATAATTATTTTTTATCCTGAGATAGCTAACCACTCAGATCAAGCCATTCCTTTGTAGTGTATACTAATGCACTTTATTACTTTCACGGTATGTGTTTCAGGTCGAATTTCAGTACCAATTGATTTGAAAAATCTGGACAAATTTGACCCTTTCGAGGTGCCTACAATCAGGTGGGTATTTATATATAAAAATCATTTTTACCAGCTGGGAAAGTGTAGCAGGTACCATTTTTCACTTTGGTCAACGCATGGCTACATCTCAAGGTAGCCACTTGGGACCAAAGGCTGAGTTTATGAGGAGGTCATTGTAAGTCAAGGTCAGCAAAATGGCAGCCAATGGTTTATAATGGCTAGGTAGCCAGCTGGTACAATTCCTCTATTGAAATGCACAGTCTGTTTCAGCATTGAATGTGAATTAAACCAGCTTAGGGACATAGGAATAGAACAAAGACCATTGCTGCTCTGACTACATGTCAATGTGTCGTCCAGCCTCATCTGTGAAGAACTGGACAAACCCCTAGCTGCTGAAGAGGAGGAACAGATACAAGACAAAGAAAATGAAACAGAACCTGGGGAACGGCGCAAACTCAGAGGTAAACTTAATGTTGAATACTAATATTTATGGGCATTTAAAAGGCAGATTTTAATATGTCTCATATGTACAGTGTAAGGGGTTTATATCTTTCCCCCTTTCAGATTACAAGCAGACTAGTCTGGCCAAGTATGTGAAGCTATTTGATCAGTTTCTGGATGCCATGGCTCGTTCTAGAAAAGGAGAGATGCTGAAGAAAAGCGGTATGTTTCTGAAATAGTTTTTCTGTATGGAATAGCACCCCTGATGAAAATCGTGATCATTATTCAGGTTTATGTCCTGACAGAGGTTTTTTGTTTTTTTTGGGCAGATCTCCAGAAAGAATTTTAATGAGTCGGTGACGGGCCAAAACAACTTCTGAAGCTCAGCAAAGGAATGTGTGAAAACATACCTCCTTATTGGTTCTTTTTTTTTAAAACAACAAAACAGAAATTGGACCAGTTTGCTATAAAGACCCTTTGGATATTTCCCTTACAAAGATTTGTTTAATAATTGCCTTTACTGCAGAATGATCACAGGATGATTCATCAAAATGTGCTTTTTTTTTTTTTTAAACCAAGAAATATTTAGTTTTGTATATAATTTTACACGACTGGAGGAAACACAATAAATATATCATTTAATATTATGTTCATAATGACCTTTTAAAAATTAGCTATTTATTTCCAAGGTTGTCACTCATAGACTGAACATTTTACAAATGTATAAAACAATAACATTGTACAGCAACGACAAACAACTCCATCAGCTGGATGCAAAAACGTGGTTCCATTTCACCTGAAGGAGTGCTCTAATCACCTTCGCTGGTAGGTGGTCTCATCCCACTTCTCAGTTCTTTATTTGGCCATATCAATAAGACTCTGTAAGGATGTTGGGACCCAGGTCTTTTTCCCCTGGACAAACACGACACCCCTCTCCACATATATAATGATCCTGCCAAATGTGTACAGTTGCTTGCCCATGTGCCGCTTGCCCACTATAGGCATGAAAACGATGCCATTCTCCTCTGCTTTGGCCTGGATCAGGTCTTTAAAGTTGGTGGGTATAGAGGCTGAGACAGGGCCACTGACAGGCAGACGTGGAACGCTGCTCTCTATCTCACGCTGCAGTGGTGCTGACGTCTCATACTGGAAATCTTTCCTTCTCTCCGTCTGGGTCAGATATGCAATGTTTTCCTTTGCTCCAGGCTGCATATATCCACCTATGGGACAGAGAACATGAGTAAGGCAAAATCTGAGTGTGGAGTATACAAAACGCTTCATGCTTGGCAGATGACAAAAAAAGGCTATCGATAGGTATGTCCACAATGCATACTTCGAAACTACAAAGGATAGATTAGGATGTGAATATTATTGACATATGCAAATCATTTAATGGTACTAGTGTTCTTTTGCCCTTTAGCAGTGCAAAATGATAAAATTAACTGTATAATAAATACAAGTTTACAGATACTCAAATTTCTGATCCAAGCACCCAGTTTCCCTTATCCAGGATTAAAAATAATGAAGACCTAAAAATAAGGTGACAGGCGGAGATACCAGCTTATGCTTGAGAGGTCGTAGGTTAATCACCCCCACTGTGCTAATACCCTTGGGCAAGGTCCATAATACCTGTGAAGCAACTTGAGTTCAACTCCTCCGGGATGGGACGTTAGTCCATCACAGGGTACCTTCCCAGTATTTTTTACTGGTACCCATTTATGCTGCTGGGTGGACTAACGTCCCATCCCGGAGGAGTTGAACTCAGCTTGGTTTCTGTAGCATGAAGCAACTTAAGCCACTAGGCTCAGGTGTAAAAGCCCAACAGACTTAAAAATGTCTTAATTTGGTACTTAGTGTCTTAAATCATAATTTCCAAAAGTCTTAAAACTACTAAGACATAGGATGAATCATCTTTACTTTATTTCAAAATAATTATTGTTAACACTATTTCTTAAATAATCTACAATGCCTCTTGAATTAATGTCACGTAGATCAAGATAGTGGAATTTGTGGCCAAATTGCTCTGAGCAGACATGCTGTCTGATAGCAAGCAAATACATGGGGAACTTTGTTTTTAAATATCATTCCAAGTGTTATAAAAAAAAAAAGTAACTTGCCTCAAGATGCAGGAACCCTGTTATCTCTACTTCATTAAAGTAGGTCTACTTGTTAATATTTCTATTCCTTCCACCTCAAGTAGGATGAATTTTATTCACAATGGACAAAACTAGCTACAAAGGATAGCTACGTATCACAGTTGTATCTGGCTTTTAACACCAAGCAAGGGACAAACATTAATAACTGACAAAATGATCAGCTGTGTAGAATAGCTTGGGAGCGAGACATCACAGGGTGCAACAGTTTGGTGTGTGTGTGTGAGAGAGAGAGTGAGAAAGACTGACCTATCCCAGAAGCTACAGCTCGGTTCATTATGTCCAGAGCCTCGTTCAGCTTCTCTTTAACAACAGGGTGACTGAGAAGTTGCTCTGACAGCATACCCTTCCAACCCAGATACCACTTAGTAATTTCTTCATAGTTGGGATTGTTACTCAGCCAAGAGCACAACACCTGCAACAACAAACATGGTTGTAAAATAGACAGGCACTGAGAGCAAAACGAAGAAATCCAGTTTCCAAAATTTGCAGTTCACGTTTGTGTTTTGCTAACACTACAGACCAGGCATAATGCGTGATTTCTCGTAGATCAGAGGTTCTTAACCCTGGTCCTGGAGGACCCCCTACCTTGCACATTTTAGTGTTTTTCTTGTTCCATACATGTGATTTAACTTAATAGCTAATTAGCAGCTCTTCATGAATTGAAGTAGGTGTGACCGTGCAAAGAAAGCACTAAAATGTGCAGGACGGGTTCTCCAGGACCAGGGCTGGGGACCTCTGTCAAATGTGACAAGAAGCGCACTCATGAGGGTACACATGACATTATTACACGCCCTACAATACATATAAGACAGCGTAGCTAGTATTGTTTTCACTTCTGTTAGTTTGTGCATTTGTATTTTTTATATGCATTTTATTTTTTGTAGCTATGTGTGCCTATATTTCAAGAACTGCTTCACATATCACTATCAAATGTTTAGGTAAACAACTTGGGACCAAAGGCTGAAATAAGTTTACGAAAAGTTAATTGTAGGTCAAGTTCAAGGTCAGGAAAATAGCCACAAATAGTTTATAACGGCTAGGTAGCAGCTGGTGTGACTCCCCCCCCATCGGAGGCCTTTAGTTTATTGGGTTAAAACAAATCAGAAGATGACGTGGTTTTTAGTTTTGGGAAGATGAAAGTGATCATTCCTCCAGTGCGCACTAAACCATGTGTTCTACGCCTTTAATTTTTTCTTAGAATGAGAAAAAAAAAAAATTTTCATAGTGAAAAATAAAGCTTTGCATTATAAGAAGTAAACTACCCAGACCTACCTGCAACCATTTGTTAAAAAAGTGCTTCTCAAGTAATCCCACCATACTGGAGAGAGACAACATGCCCTCCCACTCCATCACCCAATTGAAAGGGTCAATCAGTTGCTGATGTGGGTTCACCACCAGCTCCCCTAGACACAGAGCTGCAACACACCACACACAGGTTGAACTGTAAGCTACTCAAACACTTATTTGCACACCAGTCTGAACAATATGTTTTCATTACTACTACAGAAAAGGTGGGATTTGTAACTCTACAGAAATATTGTGTAGGATGAACCCAACACACACCTAGCTTAGGGACAATGTTTTTGACCATAAAGGCCTCCCAGGCTCCAGGGGTGAAGACCTCTTTCCAAGGCTGCAGAATGAGTCGAGCTGAAGCGTCGCTGGGGTGCCAGCGCTGCAGGGCATTTGCCAGCTTGTTGCGTATTGGTGGGTACAGTGGTTCTAGGCGCATCTGCATATGAGGCAACCATGGGTGGATCCATGAGTGGATGGGCACTGTGTCTGTCAGTGGGTTCCAGTTATCTACCTGAGGAGCAAAAGGCAACCAGATTATTACACAATTATTTCAGAATTAATAGTTAGCCATTTCTAAAATGCACCCAATTCATGTCACAAAACAGTTTTGAAAGAATATTTGGGGGGAAAATCTGCTTTCACTGTCATGCAAAACAAAATGTACCCGCTATTGTGCAGCCCTGTGTATTAAAAATAAAAGCAGCATTAAATGTAAATGAAAGTGACCTCTTTCTGTAGACGTGGGAAGACGAGCTGCTCTAGCATGTAGTCAAGAATCCAGAAAGGTAACACAGGAGCCCAGCAGTCAACAAGGTCCACCATAGGACCAACATTTCTGGGTTGCCACTGTGCCACACAGTTCCTCAGCACTGGAACCCATACCTCCCATATCACCCTGCACACAGACACCCAAATGATCAGATCTCGGTCAGAGGGTATGTAAATCAAATTCTCATGCAACATTCACATAAGAAAATAAGCTCATTTAACGGAATAAAATAATTGTTATAAATTATAATAAGACATGCCATAAGCTTCACCTGTGATAGGGGTCCATCTGGTTGGGATCAGGTGTACTATGTTGAAGTTGTGTACCCTCTAGAATGGCTCTCCACTGACCTACCTCCTCTAAACCATATGAAAAATCCTACACAGACAAATATTACATTAGATACAAATAGCACATAGCAAGCTTGTCTCTCAGAACATTGGTTCCTGCAGGAATATTCACCTTCAGCGGATCCCAGTTTCTGAGTTTCTCATTCAGCAGTGGATGCACTACAGACACTGCGAGATCAGCAAGAGCCATGCTCTTGTACTCATGGTAGAAGTGCGTTTGCATCTGCTGGAACGCCTGGACACACTCCTCGAGGGATAGCGGAGGGCCGCCTCCCTCCCCAGCTGTTTCCAGCCGCTCTACCAACTGCAGCACCTGCTCTAGTCGCTCCACTGCCTCAGTCTCCTCTTGTAACCGTGCCTGCAAGGCTGTGCTCTCGTGCGTCAGAGATACCACCGTATCCCTCTCGTGCTGTAAACGCCGAGAGCTCTGCACAGAGAACCACCAGTAGTGGAGGTGTTACTAAGGTCCCACTAACATGCATATTAAAAGACTTGGTCATAATTTTGTTCAGATATTTGGCAGAATGCACAATGTATCAGACAGGTATTATAGAGGAAACAGTGCAGTCACAGTATCTGAGTTATTCCAAAGTAAAAAAAACAAAACAAAAAAAAACTTAATATTGAGAGGGGAAAAGACACAATCAAAAAGCTTAGAGTGCATAGAAATGTATGTTAATGCAACCATACTATAAATAAGTTAAATACACCTAATGAAATGCAAAGATATTTTATCAAGATATTTTCACTTTAATATAACATACACATTTATCTTATTATAACAGGTTAATAGGTTGGGTCTAGGAGGGAAACCCAGGCATCCCTCTCCCCAGCGACTCTCTTTAGCTCCTCCTGGGGGATCCCAAGGCGTTCCCAGGTCAGACGGGATAGATAATTCCTCCAGAGAGTTCTGGGACGGTCTCAGGGCCTCCGCCCAGTTGGACGTGCCCAGAACACCTAAGCTGAAGTGACCAGGAGGCATTCTAATCAGATGCCCGAACCACCTCAACTAACTCCATTCAATGTGAAGAAGCATCGGCTCTACCCCGGATGTCTGAGCTCCTCACCTTATCTCTAAGGCTGAGCTCAGAGAAACTCATTTTGGCCACTTATATCCACAACCTCGATCTTTCGGTCCCTACCCAAACCTTATGACCATAGGTGAGGGTTGGAATGTAGATGAAACAGTAATTTGAAAGCTTTGCAATTAGGCTCAGCTCCCTCTTTACCACAATAGACCGGTGCAGCGCCCTCATTACTGCTAATGCAGCCCCAATTCGTCTGTCCAATCTGATATGATAACATTATAAAATAGAAATGCGTTCTTGTCACAGAACACTAGGTGTATCTCCCACGTGGTCAACTGCAGCCTGTAAAGTGTTAATGGGCGCTTCTGATTAATTAACCTCTTTGACCTTGAAAAATAGTTTCGATAGGCTGGTAGGGTGTGCCGTAGGGACCATTCAACATAAATATAAAATAAATCCATGAAGAACCAGCACTGCTAGAGTGTTAACAAGAAGTGTCTGCGGTGGATACAGACAGCCCCTCAAAATATAGTATCTCCTATACTTCACGGAGGATACAACGAAACTAACTTATTACAACACACTATACAGCATTCAGCCATAATACATAACATTAACACCACCTGACTGGTCATTAACATGAAAATATCTTGTTAAAATGTGGAAAAACTAACTTTTCATATTAAAATATGATACTGATCTGTTTCTCTTTTCTGACAGCTATATAATGCTATATAAACCGTAACAGTGGTGAGAGATTTATTAAAAAATCAAAAAAACAAATCTGAAAATCCACCTGTAAAATATCCTGCTCAGTGAGCTCGATGAGTAGTTTGAGATTGTGTTCGAGTTCAGGCAGAGCAAAACCGGAGCTCTTCTGTTCTCGTGCACTTGCACTCATCGGAGCCTCCTCAGGAATGTTGTGCTTTTGGCTCATCTGACTGTAGCTGTAGTAGACCTTCTGCTCCCGGCCTGTCATATCTATCACCTTAAAAAAAACAACAGAAAAAAAGGACAGCGTTGTATAAAAATTTTTTATTCGGGAAATTAAATCATTCTAAAAGTATGTATTCGAGTTAGCAGGTAATGTTTTAAGCTTTGAGATCAGGAGGCACTGTTATGTTGCTAGCAGTCTTAAACATCTCACCTTGACTTGTGCAAGCTCTCCCGCTGGTTGGCTCATGCTCTTGTTGGAGAGTTTTCCATGAGCTTTCAGTTCCTCTACAGATTTGAAGGAGTATTTAGGCTTTTTCTTTCCTGCTCCAGGCTCTTTCCGCCACTGCCCCAACTCCTTCTGGAACTCCTGCAGGGGAAAGACAGAAAAATAAGATTTTTCTAAATAAATATGTCCAATATTTAAGACTACAACATAGTTCAATTTAGAAAGATGGAAGTAAAGAATACGTGTTATCTCACAGTAAACATTTACTCTATCCAGAGTCGACTCACCTTTTCTTCCTCCTCCTCCGAGTCTTCCACTGGAAAGTCCTGAATTGACTGCTGAGTCCTTTCAGTTCCATAAGCTCCAACTGCTCCTTTTCCCTTACGTACTTTAGCCTCAATTGGGTTAACGATACCTGCAAATAGATTCACAAATCATGGTAGAGTCACAAATTAAATTACATTCAGAGACGGCCTTGCTCCGTAAATGAAAGCCACTCTACCCTGTGCATTTTTTCCAAGGCCTTTGCCCGGGATGTAGCCCATCTTCTGTAGAAGTTTCTGGCCAATGCCTCGTGTGTACTTCTCCCAGCCACCAATGTCCTGCCCTGGTCGGATATTGCCTGCAAATGTCTTCTGAGAAGTTTTAAAATTCCCACCCTGTACAAAGATTGCATTAAAAAAAAATAAAATATACTGAAACGTGGTACAATATCAACCTATTCATACAGCTGAATGGAGTAAATAATAATAATAATTTTATAACAATCACTTTTTTTGAAGTAAATATTTATGTCAAGAGAAAATGCTTTACACTTGGACACATTTACACTTGTAGTAAAAACAATTCTACATTTTACATATTCTAGTTTTACAACACTTAGAAAACTAGTCAAGGGTCAAGTTTATATAATGTGCAGCTGTTAATACTTTCAAATATTAACTGAAATGTAATTTGCCTTTTTATTTTAAATATGGTTAAACAAATAATTACTATTTTCATTTCCTTGAACTAGTCACAACGTATACAACAGAGATGTACATTAGTATATAAATTATTATTATGTATACAGACAGTCATTAAAAACTTTGAGAGAGAAATTTCTGTACATCTGTACTTGTAGGGGGGTTGGGGTGTACTTATAATGCCTTTATTGATGATAGTACTCGGGCAATTGAGAAAATGATGAGTTGTCATTTTGTCACGCTTCATTGCACATGAGCAGAAGTGGACCGATTGCAGTTTTAGCAAAACACAATGTGCACCTGCACAATTTGAGCAGTGGTTTGGAAAGCCTATATAAAGGCTCTAA
Organism: Tandanus tandanus; assembly: GCA_039654325.1. Taxonomy (NCBI): domain Eukaryota; kingdom Metazoa; phylum Chordata; class Actinopteri; order Siluriformes; family Plotosidae; genus Tandanus; species Tandanus tandanus. Next base: position 20,926,081 of record JBCNYH010000003.1, read on the forward strand.
AATGTCCATTATTAGTCGAGTGCACGTCATAATGCCAAATCTATCACGTGAACAACGTCTCCGGGCAGTGGGTATGGTAGAGGCTGGGTAGAGCTACAGTGAAGTAGCGAGGCGTATGGGCTGTACACATCCCACCATCAGAAACCTGATTGACCGCCACATGACAGGGTCAGTTCACCTCACATTTGGTGAATAATTGTTAATTATTAATTTAACAAAACACAAATACTGAAATAACTGTGCAGGCACATCAGTAACCAAGAAGTAGCTTGTAACATTAGATCCAATCTAATCTGTTACTAGCTAAAGCATAAAATAAAAGCAGAAAACAAACAAAAAAAAATATTTAATTCAGCATACGGTTTGCAGCTTTCTGGGTGCAACAGCACGGGGTGGTGGAGGTGCTTCTCCATCCTCATCTGACTCATCTGAGTCATGCTGCTCTCTTTTCTCGTCAGCTGCTGTCTTCCTCAGACCAGCACTTATGAAGTTGACAGGGGCTGTATAGTCTTTTGATCTATTCAGTTTTACACACAAAAACAAAAATGTAGCATCATTATAGTCCAGACTGGAACAAAATGTTATAATAATGACTGTGACTCCAGCTACGCTTTTAAAAGATAGGTAAGAGGAGCTCATGCATAATGTACATACACCATGTAAGCAGTTAGTTCAGTTCATCTATCTTGTGGCTCCTGTCAGTGGTCATTAGGAGTTATATACACTATATATGCTGATATAACTGATACAAGTGTGACACCAGACCACAGATGAGAATATAAATAAGGCAAAATGTAATACTCAGCAAAACCCACTGCTGTATAACTTAAACAAACAGCTTTCCTGGTAGAGATGGTAACAGAAAATGTCTTGCTGGCCAGATTTTATACTGACACAAACACAGATATAAGGTGAATACACATAAATGAGAGCAGCATGACACACTTTATTTATTCCATGTTTAATGACAATCCAGTTCTGTTATGTAAATATCGCATGACAGATGTGACTTAAGGCTAAGCGAACACTTCTGCACCTAATGCCACAGGTGTATATGTACGAAGTCGTTTCTGAGTGTATATGTTCTGTGCCTGATACACTAGGTTCGTGTCTGTCCATGACTCGTTAGAGGTAAACTTCTTGTGCAAGAAACTAAAAGGCTGCTGAAGGTACGTTATGTTATAAAATAATGTTAAATAATTGCTCATGTATCTGTCTACAATTATGGAGAATATCATGTACATCTGAGCATAAGAACTTTGTTTTAGTACGTCAAAGATGATGTCAGAGTCAGAAATAATTTCCTTAGTTTTTCTTTCCACCTAGAGGAATGATCCAATTATCATCGGAAAGCTCTTTTAAGTACCTTTCTAATCACACTAATATGGTATCAATTCATCAAATCTCGTTTTTTTTTTTTTTTTTTTGTCCCATACCGAAATACACTTCTTGTACCAATGTCACCCACAAAACGAATACCAACACTAGTTCTGCTTTTGTAACTAGTGTAAACCAAGCCAATGGAAATGAGATTAGGCTTTCTACAGAACAAACTCTACAGAGGGGGTCAGATCAGCACAACGCATCACCAGGACTGAACTGCCAGACATCCAGGACCTCTACACACAGCATTGTAGGAGAAAGGCCCAGCGGATCCTCTCTGATCCCAGGCAACACACACTGTTCAGGCTCCTGCTATCGGGCACATGGTACAGGAGCATCCAGACTCGCACCTGCAGATTCTCGGACAGTTTCTACCCACAAGCCATCAGGCTACTGAACGGATGAAATACCAGACAATTTGCACACATTTTGGGAGTAAACCCTGTGACATTATTGATGATAGTACTTGGGCACTTGAGAAAAAGATGAGTTGTCATTTTTTTTCACGCTTCACTGCACATGTGTAGGTCACTTTGCAAAAGTGGACCAAATGCAGTTTGAGCAAAACACAATGTGCATCTGCACAATTTGAGGAGTGGTTTGGAAAGCCTATATAAAGGCTCTAAAATGTCCATCATTAGTCTAGTGCACGTCATAATGCCACGTCTATCACGTGAACAACGTCTCCGGGCAGTGGGTATGATATAGGCCGGGTTGAGCTACAGTGAGATAGCGAGGCGTATGTGCTGTACTCATCCCACCATCAGAAACCTGATTGACCGTCACAACATGACAGGGCCAGTTGATGACAGGCCATGTCCAGGGCGAGAGAGAGTGACGACTAACGAACAAGATCGCCACATCCGGTTGCAGCACTCGCGGGACCGGTTTCGCCGTGCTGTATCTCCACAGACAGGCCTGTATCACCGCAAACGGAGGCCATACCCGATACTGACTGTTGTGACTTTCATTTTGGCAGGTGCCATTTTTTTGTTGTTTTTGATGTGCATAATTTATTCTTGATTCTTTTGTTTGTTGTTTTTTGAAGCCAACATGCTAAACAAATTATCCATATTACAAAAATCCAGTTTTGGGTACCCGGAAAAAAAAAAAAAAAAAAAATA